>CM048924.1:39000488-39120768 GCA_026686955.1 Epinephelus cyanopodus | reverse complement strand
CTCAATACTGAACCAATTTTGAACGAGTTGTACCTATGAATCATACGCACACATACACATGGGGAAATAGAGCCCCAGTTGAAAAATACCAAAGTTGTCCTTTAACACATCACATTACATAACATCACTTCACATTACCTATTAACACACTCTGCAATCTGTTCCCATCATACATCACGTTGTTTATCTGCAGCTGACATGTCTGCTGCAGAGTCTCCGACTCAGCTGGGATGAACAAGCGGCTGTCTGCTTTCAGCCACTGAATATCACGTTATCTGCACTCCACTGATGATGTCTTTCAGTGCTCGCTGTGAACACGCCCCTCTACAGTTGAACATACTCAGAGTTGATTGAACAGATTCTGATTATTACGAAATAAAAAAAAAAACAAAAACTAACTAACATGTCAGCTGCAGCTAAACAGCGTAAGGTGTGATGGGAAAAGATTGCAGAATGTGTTAATAGGTAATGTGAAGTGATGTTATGTAATGTGATGTGTTAATGTGTCTAATATACAGACTAGAAAAGCACAGTACAGACCTCTGCCAAGTAGGTGATATCCCCTCCCCCTCTGCATCAGATTTTGCAGCCTGCATCACAATTAGGTTATTTGCATCACTATCACATATAGACACTGTGGTGTATTTATTTCGTTTTTTCCAACATAGAACATTCATTTCAACTTTAGAATTACAACAATATTTAGCAAGTAGAACTAGACGTGCTTTCCGGCCACCAGATGGCGCTATTTTCACCGTCTCATTATTACCTCCGCCAAGGAGGTTATGTTTTCTCTGGCGTTGGTCTGTTAGTCTGTTTGTCTGCAAAATAACTCAAAAAGGTCTGAACGGATTATGATGAAGGAAAGGTTGATAAAGGGACAAGGAACAGATGATAAAATTTTGGTGGTGATCGGTTGAAGAGAAGTGGATGAAATAATGAAATGGCGGCTGCTTGATGGAGGTCTGCACTCTCCGAGTGCTTTTTTAGTTAGAAATTGGAATTGCTGCTGAGGCTGTCAGACGATAGACTTTATTTATTATTTTATCCACTTTGCTTCAACCGATCACCACCAAAAATATCATCTGTTCCTTGTCCCATTATCCACCTTTCCTTCAGAAGTGTGCAACATCATGTCATTTGGCCTGTTTCTTAAATTCTACTCATCAGCCTAGTACGCTTGCAAAGCAACATGGGAGTTCAGTGTGGGACCTGTGGTGAAAATCAATTCTGAAACCGAAGTTTTTCGGGCTCTGGTTTCCAAAAAAATAATTTGTCCACACGAGTGGTGTGCTAAAAATATGATATCAAGTGCAACTGAGTTTAATGTGTTTGCAGGCAACAGCACATACAAGTCAATGAGTCAAGCAGGACTGAAGTTTTGCTTTCTGTGTGCTCTCTTTTATGCTGGTGATGATTCTGTCGAATCTCCCCCTCTTCTCTTTAATCCTTCCCACATAAGCCCGAACATAATGGTGTCATACATGCACATCAAATCCTATCAGATCCTAGGTACTTTCCACTTTCGTCCTTGAACATCAGATCCTGCATCCAATACAATACACCAATGAGTGTGTGTGTGCATGTGCACGTTATGTGGATACATGAAACAATAAACCAAGGTGTGACTGGTTATGATCAAGCAGAATATATTGCCTGGACATGTATTCTTAAAGGTCAACTGATACTAAAACATAAGACTAAACAGGTGCATTACACCACAAGAGCAGATAGCACCCTCACAAATAAAGTTAGTGTGACATATAGGGTATTTATGTGTATCTGCCCACACAATTGTGACATTATTTTATGCATATGATATCAATTTTGTATCTTTACAGATACCGTACAGATAAAGCTACTTGAAGACCAGCAACTTTTTTAACTTGCAAGCACAGAATACTGATTATAAGCAAAATGATCATATGATTTTACTTACAAACTTGATTTTTGATTGCAGTTCAAAAATATGCTCTCAAAACAGTTTTATATGATTGCAACAAAAAGACACAAAAACACCTCCATAGAGACACTGTGGATGAGTTTTGCTCTTTCTGTGCTTTGTATTCTGAGTTAGACATGGACCTTAACACTGATGCAATCGACCACATGGATCGCGCATATCCACACCTGACCATTCTCCACAGGATTTATAAAACCATTCAGGGCTGCCCCTGAACAAATTGGGGCCCTAAGCGAAATTTTATTCGGAGGCCCCCATCCCAAATGTTTCATAGATACAAAATGACTGTACAACAACTTCCCATTTAACTTGACAACCTTTATTGGCAATAACAAATGAACTGTAGATACAGTAGTTTGGCTTTATGAGTCAAATAAAATAAAAAATTCAACCTGAAATAAATAAATAAATATTAAATAAAAAATAACTTCAAACTGAAATAAATAAATAAACAAATCTGAGTCACAAATAGCCATCAATTACTCATCAAAAGACAGTAACTTCCACCACCTCAACCCCCCACCCTTAATTAAACACTGAAAATAAAATAAAAGAGGGAGACAGGTTTTTCCTATTTAATCTTATTTTGTTATATTTCTCCCTCTCCCCTCTCTGGAGGCGTCTGATCTCCCTCAGCCCTCAGCCCTCCGCCTCTCCCACCTTAATTAAACACTGAAAACAGAAATAAAATACAGAGACATTTTTTTTCTATTTTCATCTTATTTAGCCATATTTCTCCATCTCCCCTCTCTGGGAGCGTCCGACCTCCTGCCCCGCACATACTCCTGAGGCTCTTTTGGACGATATGTCGACAACTCTTCACCTGCTGCAGCTCTGCAAGTGCCTGCCGGCACACACCTCTGATTGTTCAGATGTCGAGTGCTGTCAATCATTGCAGCGACGCATGGGCGGTCAGGTCTCTTCTCTCCTTCCTCGAGCTGATTCTACGCGCGCCTCACGGTAGCGCATGTGCGCATCCATTGCGCATATGCGCAAATGCGTCCCCTCGCGCAAAATGTGGCCCCCCATGGAAGATGAGGCCCTACGCACAGCGCGTGTTCAGCGTTTAGGGAGGGGCGGCCCTGAAACCATTTACCAAAACCATCTGTTGAGCAAAGTTTCAACCATCTGAGGCTCATTAAGAGCTCTTTGCACCCATGCATTGATGGGGCCAAACTGTCAACCCTCACTTTGCTCTATGTGGAGCAGGACATAAATATTGACAAGGACAAAGTGGTTGGTAGGTTTGCCACCATGAAGCAGAGGAGGATTACGTTTTTAAAATGGACCATGAAATGTGCATAGTAGAGTTGGGCGATAATAGGGGAATAAGATATCCTGCGGTATCTAAAGATAGTTTTCAATTTAAAACTGCAGCAGCAGCAGGTCCAGTGGCCATCAGAGTGGAGGAGGGAGAAACGCAACCCGAACCACCGAAAAAACAGATGACTAGCCTATGTGCAGTCTCCGTCAAAGAAAAGCCAATGCGGTAGCAGGTCCAGTCGGCACCATACAGGAGTGAGCAGGAGCAGAGATAAATGTTGTCGCGAGGCGTTATACAGGGAGACGGAGACCCCCTTCTCTGGTGTAAATATGATGGAGCCAGGCATCAGGGCTGCCCGAAAGTACCTATGCCACAAGCTCTCCATCAGAATGGGTGTTCAGTACCGCGGCCAAAGTTGTCAATCCACTAAGAGCCCTGATCCAGCTGGAAAAAGTAAACATGCTGGTTTTTCTGGCGAAAACCTTTAATAGTTGAAGCATATGATGCTGCTGTAGTTATCATTATACTTTGGTTTTATTTTATTTTCAATGAGGAGTAGCCTGTTCTGATGGACAAAACAGTTCGGACTTGAATTTTTCAAACTAAAGGTAGGCTCTAAAATTAAACCAGTGAACAGTAGCCTATTTTCCATGCCCATTTTCAGTTATGCCTTGTCATTGTTATGGACCAAGGTACCTTTTAACCGTTTGTTTTCTGGGAATAACTGACATAATCAGAAACAAAGAAACAAGTCTTTATTTTGTTTTTTCATTTTTGTGAGAAAAAAACAAAAAAACAAAAAAAAAAACGGTTCATTTTTTCGTTTTTTTGTTTTTGGCAAAAAAACCCCGAATAAACGGAAATTCAGCTCAATTCCTTGATTTCTGTGCTAAAACCCAAAACAAATTTACCACTCCATGTTTCGTTCCATTGGTGGGCGGGCCCTCTGATTGGCAAGTGTGCTTCCCTTCACTATACTCTTCAAAATAAAAGTTCTTCCGTTTGACACTCGACACAAAAATATTACTGTAAATAGACACTACTACTGTAATAGACAGCAGATTCTTAAGCTTTTAATAAATGTAGTTATCTTTAATTTTGTAGTTCATCTTTAATTTTTAGTGACACCCAATTTTTAATGTCTGACCAAAAACATTGTGATATAGGACATACAGAAAAAAATAAATGTTCCAGTGTGGTGATCTGATTTAAGAATGAAAGTCCTACAGGGACCTGTCATACCTTTACAACACATTTTGGCAAGATGTAAAGATGAAACTTGGGAACTTAATACTGCTGTTGTTTACCATATGTTGAATAGTTTCTTATTTATGTCTTCTGACCAAATATTCATACAATGATCAAGCTAATAGCTATTAATTTAAATGTACATTTGCACAAAAGGGGAAGACAGAGCTGAACAAATAATTAATAAATCTAAAACCATCATAAAACATCATATTAGGCTAAAATTTCACCATATTTGGTACTGAAGTGATCCAAAAGTAATGGAAAGTAATCAAGTTACATTACAATTGTGGTAATTAGATTAAATCCAGGTAAGGAGGGCTTTGAGCAGTGAATATGATATACATATATGTAATACTGTATATAATGTCACACAGTGCAACATCTGCTGGTCATTTTTGGTAACTACTTTTGGCGTCTTCGCTGTGGGATAATATGGGGATATGGGACATCTATTTTTCTAATGTGCCCGTTGACAGACTGTCATAGTACACCCTACCGAAGTGTTTTCATCTTCAAGTCAATCAAAACAGACGTAATGCGTTATGGTCATTTAGCTGCATGAACAGGCAATAGCTAAAATAAAACGTTGTTGCATTATATAATCCACGCAGCCAGCGACAAAACAAAAGGTTAAACACTGATTTATCACGCCAGAGTCCCCAAAACACTCCTTTAAATACAGTGGAAAGTCGCTGTTGAATTCTGCTATATGCGCAGCAAACCTAAATATTGAATAGAAAAAGTCACAAAGACAACTTGCTGTCATAATTTTAAAAATGCTACAGTAGTCAATAATGATCAGTTATTAAAAGCTTAACAATCTGCTGTCTATTACAGTAGTAGTGTCTATTTACAGTAATATTTTTGTGTCGAGTGTCAAACGGAAGAACTTTTATTTTGAAGAGTACAGTGAAGGGAAGCACACTTGTCAATCAGAGGGCCCGCCCACCAATGAAAGGAAAAATGGAGTGGTAAATTTGTTTTGGGTTTTAGCACAGAAATCAAGGAATTGAGCTGAATTTCTGTTTATTCGGGGGGTTTTTTTGCAAAAAAACGAAAAACCGAACTGTTTTTTCTTTTTTGTTTTTTCTACCCAAAAACGAAATAAAGACTCGTTTCTGGGACCAAGAAATTGAGCTGAATTTCTGTTTTTTAATTTTTTTGCCAAAAACGAAAAAATGAACCGTTTTTTGTGTTTTTTGTTTTTTCTCCCAAAAATGAAAAAACGAAATAAAGACTTGTTTCTTTGTTTCTGATTATGTCAGTTATTCCCAGAAAACAAACGGTTAAAAGGTACCTTGGTCGTTATTGTTCTGTTTTTCTTATTTGATAAGGCCTATAACTGGATGCTGTAGAGCTGTGCTTTTAATTTATTTGATTTATGTTGATAGGTTCTAAACCAAAAAGTATGGAGTTGATATTTTCTGAAAATAAACCATCAGACAGTAGCCAACCCGTTGCAGTCTCAGTCAGGACATGCTGCATAGCACACATTATTGTTACTGCCTTTGTTATTTATTGTTACTTTTTGGAAGTGGACTGTAGCCCACAGGTCAGGGTACCTCAGGCAGTTCATTTTTTCATTTTAAACCAAAAACGAAAAAACAGAAATACCATGGTTTTCCCATTTTTTCCTTTTTGGTTTAAAATGAAAAAAAACAAACAAAAAAAAAAACGGAGCTATTGTCAGTTTTTGTTGTCAGAATCAAAAAACGAAAAATGACAAGACCAAATTCAAATAACAGCCCGATTTTTTATTTTTTTTTCTTTGCAGATTCATTTTTTCATTTATTGTTTTGGACAAAAAGTAGAACTGCGGTGACATCAGAGGCGGAAGTAACTTCAAAATAAAAGACAGGAAGATAAGCTTGCCTAAAACTTAGAAATATCCTATAATACTTTCCAGTGTTTTGCGCATTTTGAAAAGCTGCCTGCCATTGCTGTGAGGAACTTTTTCTTCATAAAAATAGAAATAAAATATTATGATAGCAAATTTTATGGATACAGTAAAACTTGTTCAACCATAACGTTGCAGTTCAGAGACTAATAAGGGAAACTGTCATGCATATTGTTGCCATGAAGGACATATAGGGATTCCCTCAAAGATTATGTTTTAATATTCATTCGCCGAATTGTTTGCAATAAAGTAATCGAGGATATAATAAATTATTGTGTGTGCTGCGCTGTCTTCTCCATAACGTATCGTTGTCAGTGAAGTGTCAAGCTGATGTTTGTCCCTTTTACCAGCAGATGGCAGTAGCCCTATGGATTTATTTGCTGTCAATGAAAGCCTGGTTTTCTCTTAGTTTCTGTTGGATTATACAGACCTGCAATTCTTCAGGTTATTCATACGGACAATTCAAATTATATGCAGCATATACTTACTTGTATTCTTTTATATTGTTGTATCACATAGGCCTATGCATTGTTGGCAGAGATGGGCAGCATTTTAATTACATGTATTTAAAATGTTTTATCACCTACTATGACAATAGAAATGTCATACAAAAATACATCCTGTGCCTTTTTTTCAAAATCTGATTAAGCGAATAAAATCATAAATGATTAACTGATTTTATGCAACACATCTGATTCATATTATTTTAACATGTTAGTGTTTCTTGCAATGTCCTTCACAAATAAACTAATAAATACATGAATACAAACACCTTAGCTACTGTTGAACATTAGAATGTTGTAGAATGTATGCTCTAGCGCATATTGTCGTAAAGATGCTTACCTGGCTCGCGCATGTGTTTGTTTTGGGGATGAATAAAACAACAAGACGGGAAAACTTTGCCTCCACTCCTATCGGGGATCCCAGCTCACCTCTGCCGTGCCCCAGCTCCATGTCTCCGGCGTAAGCGCCACTGCCACCGGGGTAAACGCAGCTGTCGGTTGGTAAGGCTGAAGGCCTATTTGGCGAGCACTTCCGCAGCTTCTTGGACTGAGTATGGAGCGGTGCCTCGCCTCTTTATTTCTTAGCACTCGCTGGACCCTGTTGACGCCTGGCTGGTACCTGTTGTCGGCCTTGATGAGGTGTCCCAGCCCTGCGGCCCCTGCTCTCCTCATCCTCGCTGGCGCGGGGTGAATCTGCGTAACCTGCGGTCTCTTTGTGCGGCCCCCCGCATAGCTAACGCCGTGGACCTGCTGGCTCCTGCCAGGATTGGGCTGGTAAATGCCAGATTGCTAGCGAACGAAACGTTTATCCTGAAGGATATCCTGACTTCCCAAGGACTGGATTTTCTATATGTGACTGAGACATGGCTGACTGTTGGTGAGTCCAGTGCTTTCACAGAACTTTTACCCGAAGGTTTGCTGCTATTTTAACTCCCCGCGGACGTTGGGTCAAGGAGGAGGAATAGCGACTATTTATAAGTAAGTAAGCAGCTAGGTAAGATGACGTGTGCCGTCTGAGTGCTGTAAATCGTTTCATCCTGGAAGCGACCTGTGGCGGACCCGGAGACAGTTTCCTAAAGGTATGGATATGCACTGTATAGAAATAGCTTATCTTCACACCGATGGTCTCATTTGCTGTTGTAGGTCACGCACAGACATCAGCAGAAACAAGAGACTTTTTGCATATCCAATTAAAAGTTCCTTGTAGCGGCTTTAACTCCCCATGAACGTCGGGTCGAGGAGGAGGAATAGCGACTCTTTATAAGAGTCACTATAAATATAAGCAGCTAGGTAAGATGATGTGTGCCATCTGAGTGCTGTAAATCGTTTAATCCTGGAAGCGACCTGGGGCGGACCCGGAGACAGTTTCCTAAAGGTATGGATATGCACTGTATAGAAATAGCTTATCTTCACACCGATGGTCTCATTTGCTGTTGTAGGTCACGCACAGACATCAGCAGAAATAAGAGACTTTTTGCATATCCAATTAAAAGTTCCTTGTAGCGGCTTTAACTCCCCATGAACGTCGGGTCGAGGAGGAGGAATAGCGACTCTTTATAAGTGTCACTATAAATGTAAGCAGCTAGGTAAGATGACGTGTGCCATCTGAGTGCTGTAAATCGTTTCGTCCTGGAAGTGACCTGGGGCGGACCCGGAGAGAGTTTGCTAAAGGTATGGATATACACTATATAGAAATAGCTTATCTTCACACCGAAGGCCTCATTTGCTGTTGTAGGTCACGCACAGACATCAGCAGAAATGTGAGACTTTTGCATATCCAGTTAAAAGTTCCTTGTAGCGGCTTTAATTTAGTGTAGTGTATAGGTTTCCTTAGGTAAATGGTTTTGCACGTCCCTGCATTCCCAATTTATCTATCTATTTCTCCTGACTATGCCAACTTATTTATGGGTTTTCTAGAGGAAAAAGCACATTTGGAATGATAATCCATTCTCTGATCATGTGTTCTGGCGGCGTTATCTTGACGACATATTTTTAATATGGAAGGCCCCACTGAAAACATTCAATCAACACACTAGTACCTTCTATCAAATTCAATGCAGAGGTGAGCAAAACTGATGTGGCATTTCTTGACACCAGAATAACACTAAATGCAGGTTGCATATCTTCTACTCTATACACTAAACAAACTGACCGTAATAGCCTTCTACATGCATCTAGTGCACATCCTATTTCTCTAAAGAGAAGCGTTCCATATTCACAATTCCTAAGATTGAAACGCATTTGTTCTAACAATTCTGATTTTGAACAGAGGGCCAAGGAAATGTATGATCGGTTCATCCTTCGTTCATACCCTAAGTCATGGTTGGATACAGCCCTTAATAAGGTACGCCATGTTGATGACAATCTACCAGCACACAACAGAGATAAACAAAAACAGCATTCAATTAAGTGTGTTACAACATATTCCTCCATGAGTCAGGAAATCAAGGGAATTATCAAAAAACACTGGCATGTGTTAACTTCTGATCATGTATGTGAAAAACTCTTTGCTCAACCACCTCTGTTTTGTCATTACAGACCCAGAAACATCAAGGACTTCCTGGTCTTTTTTTACAGGCAGAGTGTAAATGGATATTTTATCTACAAACTCTGCATCCAAAAGGCTTAAACGAAGAAATGGTATTAAATTGTTTTATTTAGAACCCTTGGGGTAGTGTGGGTATGTTGTCTGCCATGATCAGGGATGAGAAATGTGTCTTTCTATCTTTCTATATATTTTGCATATTTTGTAATTGCTAGTTTTAAAACTGTTAGCGCTGATCTAAAATCAGACCTCTTCTCTTAGTAATCTGATCATGCTTTAATATGCTATAATAGCTTTGGATATCATCCTTTGTGTATTTGTACTTGTGGCCCTGGAACATGTACGGATCCATGCACTGATTGACTCTGCCCCCAATCTACAAATAGAGCACAGGTGAATGATTTGCCCTTTAGGCAGACTGAGGATGGCTGTTTAGCCGAAACGTTTCTGGTCAGTTTTCTTTTGTTTCTTTTTGTTTTTCACACTATGGTAGCACTTGTTATATATTTTTGTATATTTTTGATGGACCATTAAACATGCCATTTTACATCCATTAACCTCTGGAGTGGACAACCCAGTTTTCTGATCAGTGTGCTAGCTTTTCCCGCTTTCTTCTTGACAGTTTATCTATAGTCACATACTCACTATCGTCAAACTAAACTTACACGAGTGTTACTTCTTGTTTTAATCCATTTATACATACTGTTGATTTTGTGTTATTTTATATCATCCACATTCATTTACTCAGTTGTTACACATTTAGCCTAAATAAATCTTCATTTATTGCCAAGACGTTGTCTGTGTATATCTCTTTTGAGCAGGAACTAAGATCACTGTATAGAGAATTCATAACCCAGATACTGAGACTGATTCATTATTGATGAGCGTGCTGATGAATTAATAATTGCTTTACAGAGTTATTAATTTGATTAGGCGCTCCCCTCATTAGGAGGGTGGTGCCTCAAACTTTATTACGAGTGCAAATATTCTAGGTATTTCTTCCACAATAATGATTGTAATTGTCACTCAACCATTTCCATGGCAACAAGTAAAACAGTCTGAGGGATGTCTATCAACAGTTTGTGGTCGCTGCCCTCACAGACTTTACGTGATGACAGTGAAGGCTAAGTCAACAAGTCCAGAGGGTGGACATTTGGATTCAGCCTTTATTTTCCCTATAAATGCTTCCCTTGGGGTCTATTTTCAGAAAATATAATAACTTTTCTTATGCAAATGACACCCAGCTGTACCTCCTGCTAAAATGTAGTGCTGACTCCCTTTTAAATAGCATTGAGAATGTAAGATCCTGGATGACAAAAAAGATTCCTCCAACTTAACCAGAATAAAACAGCTCTTAATCTTCAGCCCGGCAGTCAAATCTGCCACAATCAAGTCCCTTGGGCCTGTCACATAATAAAAATCTTTGTGTGTTCTTTGATTCTGGTTTAAAATTTGATAAACAAATAAACTCAGTTGTCAGTACTGGCTTTTACCTTCTTACATGACTTGCAGAATTTAAACCAACGATTTAGAGACTAAAGTCCCTGGTTTCATTTCCTCTGGCCTTGATTATTGTCATTCCATCTACATAGGTAAGAAATCAGTCAGTCAGCCCTGTCTCATGCTTGTTCAAAATGCAGGAACAAGTCTCCTCACTGGTACCAGGAAGATACCATATCTCTCCTGTACTGGCCTCTCTTCACTAGTTACCATTGAAGTACAGAATTGATTTTAAATCCTTTGATTTGTTTTTAAAGCACTGCATCCCCTATTCCACCTCCTGTTCCCTCAGATCTGGTAACCAATCATTGCTTTCCATTCCACTCACCCAGTTTAAAAACAAAAGTGACTGAGCATTTTCAGTTGGTCCTAAATTGTGGAATAGTCTCACACTATAAGATCTTCCCCCTCTATTTATCTTTAAACCCATCTTAATACCCATCTCTTTTCTTTAGCCTTTTAATTACAATTATGACAACACATTTGCCAATATTCATGTTTTCTGTACTTTATTTTGTTAGTCCAAAGCTATTTTTGTGTTATGACTTTATTAAAGATATTATATGCTTTTATTTATTTTCATCTATTCTCCCATTTCTGATTGTCTATTTGATCATTCTTGTGGTATTATTTGATTGTGCCTTGGTTTTATTAAATCTCTTTGTAAAGCACTTTGATCAGTGTTATTTTGAAATGTGCTCTATAAATTAATCTGAATCGACTTGACATTTATGTTCATTTCAGAACAGAGCGTTGGCTCGTCAGCCTCACTGCTCAACAATGCTGCAACGCCCAGAACTTCAAATATGTTGTTTCTTCGATTACTGAAAATGAAGTGAGACATAGAGCTTACTTGTCACAAAATTCTTCCAACAAATTCGGTCATGAGGACCAGGTTGCCAGGTTTCCCCAATTCCTGACACTGTAAGGTCCTTGTCTTTTCAACTTCCACAAGCCGCTGGTTTGTCTGTCCCGGATTTCCTCCCTTTAAGACGTCGAGTCCAGAGCTGAGTTTGAGCTGGTTTGCTTGTCACAGATGGAAATCTGTAAAACCTGAACTCTTCTCCACTCGTTATCCAGCACCCCCATGCAGGCTAGCCTGGACTTAGTCTGAGTGGGCGGAAGTTCGCTGCATAGATCAGCCTCTCATTGGGCGGAACGAGCCACCCGCTGAAGTCCCGCCCTACCACCTCCAGTTGTCATAGTCGATAAATGTCCTTTACTAACGTTTGCGGCGCTTGATCTTGCGGGGATGTAGCCATTTTTCTGGCATGGTTCGCGTCCTGTAGGCGATATTTTTGTGGGCGTGTTACATCAAAACCCGCCCCCCCCCCCGTTGCTGTGGTACCGGCAAGAACAACTGTAATTGGTTGAAAGAAATAAAAAAAAGCCAGGACTTTTTTTTCCTCCAATCTTAAAGTGAGAGTCGGCGCAGCCAGACCTCTTTTCTTGAGAAAGGTCTGGTGAGCGAGACTAGCCTGGACTTGATACCGACATTTTAGTTCTCTATAGCCAACGCTTGTGTGAGGTGGGTCGACTGAATATATTGATCTATGTGGAACAGCAATGCAGACAATGTATATTAATCAACATAAAATTGCTATGTAAAAAAAAACAACCTACATCTGCACTGCTGGAGGTTTAGCAGCTTTATTTAGGAGGAACCAGAAAACTAACAACACAATAACACAAGAAATATCTTCAAAGGTATTCATAAATGCCTATGTATTGTTGTGATTTAATTCTTCACTGATATTAAATAGTGGTGTGCTATAGTACAACCAACAGGTTCTCACTCCAGAGAGCCAGAACCAGACTGAGTTTGGCCTCCTGTGTGGGCAGCTGGAGCTGGTCCACAGCCAGCTGCTCTGCCTGTTGGAGCTGCCGCAGGGCCTTGAGGTGGGACAGGGGGAACTGCAGCCCCTGCAGAGACAAACACCCGGGGACATTCTTCACCAAATATATTAACACATACATCACATACACTGAACAAATATTAAAACATCACTTTTGTTATTACTCCCATTTTTCACAGGTTTATGTTAAAGAATTAAGACTTTATTTATGCACCCAAGAGATATATTTCTCTCAAATTTTGGTCACACATTTGTTAAAATTCATTTAAGTGAGTACTTCTCCTTTTCCAAGATAATGGACCTGGAAATGGGTCTGCATTTAAAAATTGGCAATACTCATTTTTTTTAAAAAAACTGGAGGAACCGATACCAGCGTAAGAATCGGTGCTATGATTCTTCCTGAACTGATGGGGGCAGTATACGCCATATAGCGTTACAGTCCATGCCTACATTCAGAGCGAGGGGGTGACGAGGAAGTAGCTACATGGCATACCTACACGCGAAAGGATAGCAGAAGCAAGCACTTGAAAGTAAGCTGGTACGGTCCGGTACTGCATACCACTAAAAGATTCAGTGCCGGTGCGCCATACCCGGAAGAGGAGAGAGTGGCTGCCTGCTATAGCCCACATTCAGAACCAGTCACGGCCGCACTTTAGGCCAGAAAATAGATCTGCTAGCAGTATATGCAGTTTTAAACACCACTTTGTCTGTTCATTAACTGCTTTTAACTCGTTCCGAATTGCTTCTGAACCGTCCGTGCTGTGTTTTGGTCCATGCTGGATGAAGCCTTGTATACCGGACATTTCCCTCTCTCCCCCAGTCCCTCCCTTGAGAGAGAGTGCGGTGGTCTCCTATGAGCCCAGCCTTCGAGACATGCAACACTCCGTTAAATGTCATTCGGTTCATCAAAAAATATCCCAATTAAAATCAGGAGCATAATAAGCAGATATGTTCTATGTTATTTTGTTTAATTTCAACAACACAGAGAACAGCTTGAACAAGCTGCGTGAGCTTACGTATGCAGGGCCGTACAAGACATATTTCATTCTCACCCTCTCACACACATACATTGGTCTCATTCATGAAAAGTAAATCTGTGTGTAGATTTGCCCATAAAAGCCTGCTCTACTAAAAACCTACTCTGGATTCAGGAACGCCGCGGGAAACTCAGATTTGATTGTAAACACGTGTAACACGTGTATGAT
Source organism: Epinephelus cyanopodus (assembly GCA_026686955.1). Classification (NCBI taxonomy): domain Eukaryota; kingdom Metazoa; phylum Chordata; class Actinopteri; order Perciformes; family Serranidae; genus Epinephelus; species Epinephelus cyanopodus. The sequence continues at coordinate 39,106,784 of CM048924.1, read as the reverse complement.
CATGAATGCCAATCCATCGTAAAGTGACAGCGCGCTCCCGGTAATCAGCAATTAGCATAAATCCCTGTCCATGAATAGCCAATGACCACCATATAAGGAAGTGTAGGTGCATCCAGTCCACCTGTCAGTTATGGCGCAAAGAAAGAGAGAGAAAGAAAAAAGAATTTTACCGAAGTGGAGATCGAAATAATTTTGGGTGAAGTGGACTTAAGAAAAAACATTTTATTTTCTTCAGTTGGTAGTGGTGTGACAGGCAAAGCGAAGGCCTGGAGGGAGGTAACTGATGCTGTAAATGTTGTATCCGTGGTACAAAGAACCATGTCAGAGGTGAAGTGTAAATGCCTTGACATGAAACTGGAGGCAAAGAAACGCATAAGCACACACACACAAATACAGCAGCCACAGGAGGAGGAGGCTCACAGTCACAACTATCTGCTGACGAGTGCATCGCTGGCATAATTGGGGAGACCTCTCTGTCAAGAATTATTCCTGACGGAGACAGCGACATGCCTCCACTGGAGTCAACATCAAACCCAGACTGTAAGGTGTTGTATCATAATACATTCTGAAAATCATCATTGATAGCGTAGTGGTCACCAAACAAACAGAAGATTCATTTGTGGGGTTATGAATGAAGTGGGAATGGGAAACCAGAGATGTTTTGTGCGTAATGGATAAACTCTAAATCAGTGATGGCTGTCGGAATGTAGAGCTATTTAACATTTATTTTAACAAATGATACGGGTATAACATATAGCCTACAGCAGTTTTGTATGCATCAACTTCAAATTATTTGAATCTTAATAGCCTAAAGCTCTGTTTTATACAACGTAAATTAAACATTTTCAAATCAGATTTATTCATTCAAATGATCAAAAAGCCACAAAAAAACAACAACAAACAAACACCTGTATCTCAAATAATTCTTTCAGCTGCTCCTGCTGCCTGCTGCCCTGAACCCAGGCACCAAGGCCGAAAAGGCTGTGATCCGGCTGTCCTTATGGATATTTTTATTATCATCATTCAACATGTAGAAAGAACATGTAATCTATTGGGTAGATTTACATAGATAATTCACAATCATGAACCTAATCTGGATCTTAAACCTGCTAACTGCCAACTAATTTAACTAAATGTGTTATATTTTTAATATTTTGTCATGTTTAGATTACGTGTTTCAAAGGCATCTGTGTATTGTGTACCTAACAGAGCGCAATATGAATTAAAATTGTCATTTCCAATAGTGAAAAGCAATATTTATGTGCTTCACTACATTTACACAAGCACTACGAGTGGTCAGGAGCAGGAATAGATTTTGTTAGTAGCTACGAAAAGATCGGAGCTACTAAAATGTTGATGAATGCGGACACACACGTAAATTTCCGTTTACACACAAATTCCTTCTGCTCACGTTTCATGAATGAGACCCATTCTCCTTACACGTACATATATTTTCACTCTCATACTTATACATTTACACTCACACATTCATACTGTATATTTTATGCACACATTCATACATTTTGCTCTCATGCACATGCAATCATGTATACATTTAATACTGTAAGTGATATATGTATGTAAAAGGAAAATGTATATATGTTAAAAAGAAAATATATGTATGTAAGAGAAGAATGTATGCATGTGTGAGTGACAGTATAGTGGAAACGGAAGGAGTATAGTGGAAGCGGAAAGCAGTCCATTCATTGTCTACATACTCTGGTACAGTAGGTGGTGGTATAAACCTAATGAGCAATGGTTGCAATGCGCCATAAAACCAAACAAAGAAGAAGAATTTATCGCGCTGTCATTGGCTGAGAAGGATGTTATTGATGTGGGTCTGCTGTGGTAAAACTACAATGTTCTGAAGATGGACCACAAAATCCAAACGATGAGAACGTATGGGGCGTACGTTCTCATATAAACGTGGACAACACGGTGAAAGATATTGTTTAATTACTAAGGTCGGAACTGAATTTAAAAAAAGGAATATAGGCCACCAGCCACAAACTGAAACGAAATTGTCACATTGAGAATGTTTGCTCACACTCACCCATCTGAATCCCAAGTAATATTACTAAAGGCTGGCAATACAACAACGCTCAAATTGTAAGGGCCATTTCAAGAGGTTAATATGTGTGTGTAGGACACTGAGTTGTCCACTAGGTGTCACCTTTGTGTTTGGGTCACATGCCTATTTAGGTAGGAACCTTTCATCAGGTAACAGGTGCTGCTAGACGGTGGGAGCACAAATAGTTTTTTGACCGCAACGCCAGCACGCCAGGCCGGGCGAAGTCTTGTTGTTGTAGTTGTGATTTCTGGATTTCTGGATTTTGATGGACACTAATTGTTGGACTCTTGCATGTAACAAATTGAAGACCAGAATGGTGAGCAATAAATAATCCATAAAACTAAGAAGAAGACGTCGGATGTGTTTATTTCACAAGACACAACGAAGCGGTGCACGGCAAGCGCGTCAATTATGTTTAGCCCGTCTATGCAGCCCCTCAGTGGCTTTAAGTTTTAGGCTTAGTCGCTACATTCAAGTCAAAAAACTGTGCTAAAGGACGCTGGAAGAGCTTCATCACACCGGAGATATATGTCAGCAGTTGCTGCAGTTTCAGCTGATTGGACGCTGGAAACGGACATTTATTCACCGGAGTTCAGCTGCAACATCCAGCCAGTGCTATCGGCTACAGGATGCCACGGACGGCTTCCAGCTTGGCGGTGGACAGCACGTTTCTTCCTGGGATCAAGACTTCTTCCACCAGTGTGAGGACACCGGGAGCTGCTCTTCAATCGCCAGCGGAGGAATCGCTCACCGGGATCATCAGGCGCCCAGCGCGAAGTATGTGTAGCGCTACAAGTTACAAATGGCCATTCTTGTTTGTGTGCACCCTTGTCGGGGCATAAATCCAATGCATTGGTGGTCGAAGATAAATGACAATTGACTTGTTGACTTGTTGACTCTGTTGCGATCGAGAGCGCTTGGTCAAATTCTAAATTATGGATGTGCGTGAAGCCGTGGACTGTCCCGTTGAGGCTATTACGCAATCAGCTGATTCGAACATTAACGCGAATGGCGCTGATACGCAAAGGGACAAGGAAAAACGTGTTGTGAAATTAACTGCTAAAGCTTATGCTGAAAAGTTGGAAAAGTTGCAGAATGACAGGAAAGCTAAGCTAAATAGGGCTAGTAATATGAGAAAAAAGATACAAGAGTTTATGCAAAAAGGTGATAAAAAATCAGAGGTGCAATGTGCTCTTGATGAACTTGTCAAATTGTGTGATGAAGCAAAAGGTGTTCATGGTTCTTTGATGGGTTTGTTACCTGATGATGAAAAAGAAAAGCATGACATATGGTTCAAAGCAAAAATGTTTGGTAATGATGAATTAATTTCCAATGTGAAAAGGTTGGTAAAATGTTCCGAACAACATGCACTTAATGGCAATGATGATGGTGATGACGATAATGGTGATGATGATGTAAATCCAGAGGACAGTGTTTCAAATGTTGCAAGCAAACACACAAGCAAAAAAAGTGCATGCAGTGGAAAATCAAGCACTACGTCCTCTGCAAGAATCAAAGCAGAGGCAGACAGAGCTGCGCTGCTTGCCCGTGTTGCAGCTTTAAAGAAAATGCATGCTTTGGAGGAACAACAGCAACAACTGAAAAGAAAAAGAGAACAACTTGAGCTGGAAGCTCTGCTAGCAGCTTCCACAGCTAAATTAGCGGTTTTACAGGCCTCTGATGTTCCAAGTGTTTCAAAAACATCAAATGCAATGAATTCCTACTTGCAAAGGGAAAAAAGGAAGGAAGCAACTACAAACAAGCTAAATTCGTTGGCAAAAGAGTACAAACCTGAAAATCAGAACAAACTGCAGCAAAGTAAGGATTGGAAGTTACCGACAACTTACCCAGCACTGACTGTTACACAGCCTCTGGAGGCTAGTCGGCAGCAAACAGCGGACTGACTCGCAAATGCAGGGTTACCCTCACAACAAGCAAGTGGATGCGCAGTCTCAATTTTGGGAACCCTCTTTGCATCGCGTTCAACCCATTCAGGAAAGGCAACGTCCCCTGCTCGCTGCTCAGCCTGATGAAATGCAGCCTCCTCTTTTCAGTACTCAGCCAGCAAACGAAAGCCAACCCTCTATGTTCAATGCTCAGTCTATGGATGAAATGCAGCCTCCTCTTTTCAGTTCTCAGCCAGTGGATGAAAGACAGCCTAGAGATATTTATACCATAATGCAAAGGCAAAATGAAATCACAGCAGCTCTATTAATTCCTATTTTGTTTTACTTCTATGGTACATATACATGTATGGTTATATGTGTGTAAGGGTGTGCTTAAGTATATGCACAGGTGTGAGGATGGTATATATGAATATGCACATGGTTTTGCTTGTTTGTTATTACCATTTTAAGTCAACTTTATTTTTACCTTTTCAAAAGTAAAAAGAAGTGGACTATAAGCCGATAACAGGAAGATAGGCTGAAAGACAATTTATATATGGTTTCAGTACCTCTGGAAGTGTATCCCTATTTTCACTCTTTTTCTCATCTTTGGAGATTGAAATATTTGAGTGCACTTTGAAAAAAAATAATAATAAAAAAAAAAAAATCACAGCAGTTCTTGTCCAACAACAACATTTAATGGTATTGCCAGCAAGAGACATTCCGATATTTGATGGGGATCCTCTTCAGTATATCTCCTTTAAAAGGGCATTTGAGCAAGGAGTGGAGGAAAAGGTTAGCAGTGCTGATTGCTTGTATTACTTGGAGCAGTTCACGAGACGACAGCCAAGGGAGTTGGTGCGTAGTTGCCAACACATGCTACCTGGTCAAGGCTATGATCAAGCAAAAAAGCTGCTGCAGGAACAATTTGGCAATGAATATAAAATTGCTACTGCATATATGGAAAAGGCATTGGCTTGGCCCTCAATAAAACCAGAGGACGTGAACGCTCTACAAGCCTTCTCTCTTTTCCTGCGTTCATGTTGCAACGTCATGGAGAAGCTGCAGTACATGCAAGAGTTGAACATGCCAAGCAACATGAGAGCAGTGATGTCTAAGTTACCATTTAAGATGAGAGAGCGATGGCGAACTGTTGCACATGACTTACTGGAGACATCCAAACGCAGAGCTTTGTTTAAGGATTTGGTTCCATTCATGGAAAAACGTGAGAATTCTGTCAGACCCCTTATTTGGTGACATTCGGGACCCATCGTCTGGAACAGCTGGTTCAAAGGTTGTCAACAGATTGAAGCCACAGTCAGGAAACAGAATTAAAGGAAACAGCTTTGCCACCACCATTACTCCTGCACAGTCAGTTGAGAACTTCAGAGACTCAAGGGCAGTCTCACATGCTCATGGCTCTACAATGTCTAGGTGTACGTGTGTGTGTTGTAATCAAGGTCACTCATTGGAAGAATGTCAGCAGTTCAAAAGGAAGAAGCACAGAGACAAAATACGCTTTCTACAGGAGAAAGAGCTTTGTTTCGGCTGCTTATGTCCAGGTCACAGGAGTCGTGACTGCAATGAGCGTTTGACCTGCAGGAGTTGTGGTCAAAGCCATCCAAGTTTGCTTCATGTTGACAGGAGAGACGAAGCCAACACAAACACTGAACGTGCTAAAGAGCCAGTAGCATGTAACATCACAGCATCTCATACAACTTGTGGTCATACAGGGGCCGGAAAAGATCGTTGTCTTCTTTCCATCCTGCCAGTCCAGGTCAAGTCCATCAAAGGAGACCGGATAATACAAACATATGCCTTTTTGGATCCTGGCAGTACTGCCACCTTCTGTTCGGAGCATCTCATGCAACGGCTCAATCTGACTGGTAGGCAAACCCACATTCTTCTGCAAACCATGGGACAGGAAAGAGTCGTGCCAGCCTATGAATGTACAGGCTTGGAAGTGTCTGGTTTGGAGACCAACCTCTTCTATAAGCTCCCAGAAGTCCTCACCCAGAAGAAAATGCCAGTAAGTACAGACAACATTGCGGCTAAAGGAGATTTGGCAAAATGGCCATACCTGTCGAAGGTACGAATCCCCAGTATAAAGGCTAGTGTGGACCTGCTGATTGGAAGCAATGCACCCAAGATGTTGGAGCCTTGGGAGGTCATTAATAGCCATGGGGATGGCCCATATGCTATAAAAACAGCACTTGGATGGGTCATTAATGGACCTTTGCAAGGAATGGGGAGCAGCTGGGAATCAGACGTCCCTTCAGCAGTTGTCAACAGAATTTCTGTGTCTAGGTTGGAGGAAATGTTGAGTGAGCAGTACAATCATGATTTCAAAGAGAGAGCTACAGAGGAGAAAGACCTGTCAAGAGAGGACATCAAGTTCATGGAAATTGTGGAAAATTCTGCAACACTTGAGGATGGTCACTACAGCCTGAAATTGCCCTTTAAGAAGGACAATGTGGCTCTGCCCAACAACTTTTCTGTGGTGAAGCAAAGGGTACTTGGTCTGAAGAGGAAGTTCCTGAGCAATGGGAAGCTTTATGAGGAGTACACCTCGTACCTCAACGAGATGATTAAGAGGGGCTATGCAGAGAAAATACCCACACAGCATCTGGATCGTGGCAGTGGCAGGGTGTGGTACATCCACCACCACAGTGTATATCATCCGAAGAAGAGGAAGCTGAGGGTGGTGTTTGACTGTGGTGCGGCGTTCAAGGGAACATCATTAAACCATCAGCTCTTGCAAGGCCGCAACCTCACCAGTACATTGCTTGGAGTCCTCCTTAGATTCAGACAGGAACATGTGGCAGTCATGGGTGACATTCAGTCAATGTTCCATCAGGTCAAGGTGGCAGAGGAGGACAGAGATTTTCTTTGGTTTTTGTGGTGGCCAGAGGGAGATCTGACCAAGGAAGTGGCAGAGTTTTGCATGACGGTCCATCTGTTTGGTGCTGTGTCCTCGCCAAGTTGTGCAAGCTTCGCTCTCAGGAAGACAGCAGATGACAATCAGTCCAACTTTCCAGCTGAAGTGGTTCAAACTGTGAAAGAGAACTTTTATGTTGACGATTGTCTGAAGAGCATGGGCTCGGAGGAGGAAGCTGCCCTCATGGTCGAAAATCTCACCGCTCTCTGTCAGAAGGGAGGATTCACGCTGACCAAGTGGATTAGTAACAGTCGCGCCATGCTGCAAACTCTCCCTGAAGAACATAGAGCCAAGGATCTGAAAGAACTGAATCCTGATAGAGACAGCCTTCCTGTTGAACGAGCTCTTGGTTTGCAGTGGTGTGTTGAGACTGATTCCTTTAAGTTCAAGATGGAGGTTCCTCAGAAGTCTTGCACGAGACGCGGAATGTTGTCAGTGTCGAGTTCTGTGTACGATCCTCTCGGTTTTCTGGCACCAGTGGTTTTGGCTGCCAAAGTCATGCTTCAGGAGCTTTGCAGAAGAAACTTTGGATGGGATGAGACTGTACCTCAGGGCATCTTGCATCAGTGGACAAGGTGGATGAAGGACCTGGATGTACTGTCTGAGTTCAAGGTTGAAAGGTGCGTTAAACCCAAGGGCTTTGGACACCCCATACATGCTCAACTTCATCACTTTTCGGATGCTAGTGAAGCAGGATATGGAGCAGTCACTTACCTCAGGATGCAGAATGATAGAGGTGGCGTTCATGTTGCATGGGAAAAGCCAGGGTTACACCTTTAAAGATGATTACCATTCCTCGCTTGGAGCTGACGGCTACTGTCCTGGCTGTTCGTGTTGACCTGATGCTCAAAACAGAGCTGAGGTTTCAGCTGCAAGATTCAGTCTTTTGGACCGATAGCACTTCAGTGCTGAAGTACATAAAGAACAAGGACAAGCGTTTCCATACTTTTGTGGCGAACAGGGTCACAACCATCAGAGAAGCCACCAAAACATCCCAATGGCGGTATGTCAGTTCCAAGGAAAACCCAGCGGACGATGCGAGTGAGGGTTGGCGATTTTATTCAGGACAGCAGGTGGATTCATGGTCCAATGTTTTTGTATAGATCTGAAGAGGAATGGCCAGCGAGTGTGGTGGAGACTGCGATAGGAGCAGATGACCTGGAGGTCAAGAAGGAAGCCATGGTGAATGCTATTGATGTGGACAGCTCAACTGATGCTACTAGTCGGCTATTGGCCTACTTTTCGGATTGGAGGAAGCTGAAGGTAGCAGTTGCATGGTTCCTTAAGCTGAGAAAGACTCTTTTGGAGATGAGTCTGGAGGCGTGAGCCAGAGGCTTCTGATGTCAGCACGCTAAGGCCAGACAATGTCATGCGGCAGGAGAAGCAGTGTCCAAGAGGACAAAGTTTGTCAACAGAGGATCTTTTGGAAGCTGAGCTTGCCATCATTCGATACTGTCAGCATCAAAAATTTGAAGAGGAGATTTCTGTATTGTCATCAGGGAAAACTACAGTGAGCAGGCAGAGTGCCATCTACAGGTTGGATCCGTATGTGGATAATGGGCTCTTGAGAGTTGGTGGACAGTTGACAAAAGGCTCCTTGCCAGAGGAAGTTAAACATCCACTCATCCTCTCAAAGGGTCAACATGTAGCCACTCTCATTCTCAAGCATATTCACCAACAGCTTGGCCATAGTAGTCGCAACCACACGCTGTCCACGCTGAGGAGGAAGTACTGGTTGACAAGTGCCAACTCAGCCGTGAGGAGAATGATAGCTGAATGTGGCTTTTGTAGGAGATACAATGGCAGAATGGTGGAGCAAAAGATGGCAGATTTGCCAAAGGAGAGGATTCTTCCGGATCATCCACCGTTCACTAATGTGGGCATTGACTACTTTGGACCGATTGAGGTGAGGAAAGGACGAGGCACCGTCAAGCGCTATGGAGTAATATTCACCTGTCTGGCAAGCAGAGCAGTCCATTTGGAAGTGGCTAATTCTCTGGACACAGATGCATGCATCAATGCTCTGCATCGTTTCATCTCGAGGAGAGGTCAAGTGGCTCACATTCAATCCGACAATGCAACCAACTTCATTGGAGCAGAGAGGGAGCTTAGGGAGGCTCTGGCAGTTCTGAATCATACACGGATTCAGGGAGTGTTGCAGCAAAGGGGAGTTAAGTGGTGTTTCAATCCTCCAGCTGGCTCACATCATGGTGGCGTTTGGGAGCGTGTAATCCGCATGGTGAGAAAAATTCTCAGTTCGGTTCTTCGACAGCAGATTTTGGATGATGACGGGCTTCATACTGTCATGTGTGAAGCTGAGGCCATTTTAAATGATCGGCCTATCACTACGCTGTCAGATGATCCAAAGGATCTTGAGCCACTCACTCCCAACCATATCCTCCTCATGAAAGGAAAACCATCATTGCCCCCGGGATTGTTTCAACCACATGACCTGTATCTCAAGCGAAGATGGAAGCAAGCTCAGTACATCTCTGATCTCTTCTGGAAGCGCTGGATACAAGAATACCTACCCTTGCTGCAGGAAAGGCAAAAATGGAACCAAAAGAGGAGAAATCTGAAATCTGGAGACGTTGTCGTCATAATGGATCCTACTGCGCTAAGAGGCTCCTGGCCACTGATTTCTGGATTTCTGGATTTTGATGGACACTAATTGTTGGACTCTTGCATGTAACACATTGAAGACCAGAACGGTGAGCAATAAATAATCCATAAAACTAAGAAGAAGACGTCGGATGTGTTTATTTCACAAGACACAACGAAGTGGTGCACGGCAAGCGCGTCAATTATGTTTAGCCCGTCTATGCAGCCCCTCAGTGGCTTTAAGTTTTAGGCTTAGTCGCTACACAAATGAATAAATGACTGATTCAAACTGAGCATATTTTACGGTGCATGTCCCCTCCATCCACAGCTGTGTTCAACATGTTTGTTTTATAATAGGATAAACAAATATTAAATGCATTACTTTGTTTTTCCGTGTGAATAAAAAAATAATGGAATTCCATGTGTTTTTTTCCAATGGGCAATTGGAGTAGAAATTAGACCATAACCAGTAATTAACTTGTGTTTGGCCTTTATTGTTAAATCAATATTATGTGCCCCTACTGCATAGATAGACAGATAAATAATAATAATAATAATATTAATAATAAAAGGGACGCTGCTGTGCCTCGTGCGTAAATGAGCACACCGTCTGTCTTTATGGGGAAATGCGCTTATTGTTTCTGCTGCGGGGTGGGGTGCTGGCTGCAGGTATTTAATAACCTCAGGCAGATATCTTTTAACGTTACAGTTTTGTTTTTGTTTTTTTATGATCCTTCCACCGTCGCTCTGCAGGGAAACACTGTACAGGGGAATAAAAAGTGGGAAGCAGTAACTTCACTGATTATTTAAATCTCCAGATACACCAAGTATATGCGCATTTACGCACGAGGCACAGCGACGTTACTTCATTGATTATCTATCTATTTTTTTAGATTCAATTTTATTTATATAGTGCCAAATCACAACAAAAGTCATCTCAGGGCACTTTATACATAGAGCAGGTCTAGATAATACTCTTGAATCTATCTATCTATCTATCTATCTATCTATCTAGGCCATAAGCATAGCTGATGCCAATGTTTTGAGATGCAGTAGGGGCAGATAATATAGATATAACAATAAAGGCGAAAAACAAGTAGGTTTCTGGTTTTGGTTTAATTTCTATATCAATTAGCCATTTGAAGACAAAATGGGAAAAGCATGTGGATTTCAGTTTTATCTCATTCACACGAAAATCAGAAAATTAAAATGATACATTGTATATTTGTATATTTGTTTATCCTGTTATAAAACAAGTTAAACAAAGCTGTGGACGGAGGGTACACCAATAGTAGCGAAACGTTCATAGTTCGCATCTAAGTTTAACATAATGTTGAAAGTTGAAAAAATATATATGAACAAGTTATGACATGAGATGTATAATGCTTCATAAACAACAGTAACTTAGATGGTGATCTCCTTCCTTTCTCGGTCATGTTGATCTTTTTCTTTCCTAATCATTTGAGTTTGTGAATGGTGCGTAAATATTGCTGCCGCAATGACTTGTGGGATGGAATTATCTCCTTTCCTATCGCTTAGGAAGATCCGATATATCCTATGTTAAAGGAGATCTGAAAGGAAGCATTGAACCTCCTTTCCTTCGTGTTTAGAGAATTCGAACAGCTCTTATCATGGCAGCCACTAAAATACTTCCGGGTCATTTTACTCAGCTAGGAACCTTCCTAAGCAAAAAAAGACTTTCTGACCGCAGCCTATGTGTATGTGTTGAAAAGTAAAGCATATATATATATATATATATATATATATATATATATATATATATATATATATATGTGAGAGTGAAAATATATGTATGTAAAATAAGAGTGAAAATATACGTATTTGAAAGAAGAGTGAAAATATATGTATGTGTAAGGAGAACGTATGTGTGTCAGACAGAAAATATATGTATGTGTAAGGAGAATGTATGTGTGTGGGAGGGCCAGAATGAATTATGGCTTGTATGGCCCCTCATACTTACGATCAGGGATTTCACTCTAAGCAGTACGTGACTGCGCATGCGCGTCTACTTCTGAAACACAGTGGTTGGGGTGCGTTTGATTGATTTTACTGGGACGTTTGGTTTTTCCACAACTGGACCACAGACATAAAAAAAAAAAAAAAGCTATTTGCACCGGGACAGGACAAACAATAAATGAAACCAACGAAATTCCACACATTCTTGCACTGTCAGTGTGATTTAAATAGTAAATATTTAAATAGTTTATTGAGTTTATTACAGATGTTGATCAATGTTTTTTACAATGAAAAATAGGTAAAGAGGAAAAGAGAAAAAGAAAAAATGGCATGCATGGTTTTAAGTGTTTCCATTAAGGTTTCATTCATGCCAACACCCTAAACATTAAAAGAAATATTTTACTATACACTTTGCGAAGTGTTTCTAATTTCTTTCTATTCCATACAGGTACAATAAAATATTGAAATGTTTTTATTTGTTTGTTTGGTTTTTTTACTATGCTTTTTAAAAATGCATGAAGCGAGGAGAGGCGCACAATATGGAGCAATGTTTTGGTAATAGTACCAGCAAGAATTTAAAACTGCTTTCACCCTTTTTATCAGCAATATCAATCTGATAGAAATGTTATTTTACATGCAAATATTTTAATAAAGTATTTCTTGTTTGAGTACATGGGATCTTAGGATTTTTTTTTTTTTTTTTTTTTTTTTTTTACCGTGGTATCGACTTTGGGATTGAGAATCGTGTAATTTTACTGGTATTAGCACAGACTACTGAATTTTTAGTATCATGACATCCCTAATTCATACACTGGTAGCCGAGGTTACCAAACAAGGTGCCACCTGTTACTCAGGTTTTACCACACAGGGGTCCAGTATCTTGCTCAAGGATATTTATACATGCCAACTTAAGGAGCCGGGGATTAAACCACTGATCTTCCAATTAGAGGACGACCCGCTGTACCTCCTGAGCCACAGCCGCCTGACAGGTGTGGCATGTCTGCTGATTAAACAGCATCATTACATAAAGAGGTGCCTTGGGATGATCACAATAAAAGGCCACTCTAAATGTGCAGTTTGATCGCACAACACTATGACACAGATGTCACAAGCTTTGAGGGCATGCTGTTGACATGCTGACTGCAGGAATGTCCACCAGAGCTGTTGCTAAACTGAATGTTCATTTCACTACGATAAGCCATCTCCAATGTTGTTTCTGTTAATTTTACAGTACATCCAACCAGCCTCACAACCGCAGGCCATGTATAACCACAACAGCTCAGGACCTCCACATCCAGTGCCTTCAATTGCAAGATCATCTGAGATGAGCCACTTGAACAGTTGGTGCAACAACTGATTTCCACAACTGAGGAATTTCTGCATGAATCATAAAAAAATGTTCAAGGGAAGCTCATCTGCATAATCATCACCGTTGAAAAAGAAGAGTTCTCTTCACAGATGAATCCTTCTTTACACTGTACCAGGCAAATGGCAGACAGCATGTATGGTGTTGTGTGGGCGAGTGATTTGGAAATGCCGATGCTGTGAACAGTGCCCCATGATGGCGGTTGGGTCATGAGAGGCATCTCTTCAAGATTGGCAAACCATCAACATAGACCTAGTCTGTCTTCTAGAAACACAGAAAGGAAGTGCAGAGCAAAAACTGGAAAAGATGGGAGATGTCATTTACAACTATGGGACAGAGAGATTTGGGATCATGTCCAAAAGCCACATAATGTGGAAAGAACCATCAGTCCAACCCAAGTCCAGGAGACAGCAGGAGCTGGAAAGGCTCGTGAAAGAGAGGAGACAGCTAAAAAAGATAATAAAAGATACAACTTAATTGATCCCACAATTGAGAAATTCCAGAAAACAATGGAAGAAAGGCACTGAGGAAGAAAGGAAAAGACTGGAGCTACTACAGATGGAGATAAGGCAGTAAATGGCAAAACTGCGAAGGGCAGAGTGGCTGAGAAAGCAGAATAATAAGAAGGAAAAGGCAAGGCCTGGTGTTAAACAGGGACCCATACAGGTTCACTAGGAGCCTCTTTGACCAAAAGAACTGTGGGATCCTTCAGGTACCAGTAAGAGAGTTGGAAGAGCACCTGAGGAACACCTACTCTGACAAACAGAGGTAAAACCAGTCTCAGTTGCTCATGACACACCACCAATCCATCCACCGGGGCACCAGCTGGAGACAAGACCCCCTACATAGAGTGAAGTTAAAAGGGCAAGAGCAGCATCAGCCCTGGGGCCCAATGATGCCCTGTATAAACATCCTGAAACACCTCTAGAAACTGATGAGATTGGTTTGGGTGAAGGGAGTTGTGCTTAAGACATGGCAAAGAACAGAGGGAATACTCATCCCTGACCTTCACTATGACAATGACACTCATAATCCAAGCTTTAAGATTGCTAGTTGTAGGTCAACACAGTGGACTGTGGCTTCCTCCGAAAAGGGCATATATGGATGATATGTCGGATTTCACATCAACAAAAGCATGCACTAAGCGCTTCCCGCTTATGGGCCTGAATGGAGATCAAACTCAACAAGCCATATGCATCGTAAAAGGCCATCTCTCTGATGAGAAGTTTTACATCAATGGTCAGGCTATACCAACTGTCCTGGAGAAGCCCATCAAAAACCCTTGGAAGATGGTACAATGCAGAGCTTCAAGAGAGCAGGTAGAGCAGCTCAGGCAGGACACAATCAGTGGCCTCAGGCAGATCAACAGCACTGTCTTGGTGATTTGAGTTTGGTTGGCTGCCTCGGCTTATGTGGCTAATCACCATCTATGAAGTAAGCTTGTCTCGGGCCAATCATTTGGAGAGGCTGGTGAATGCACAGATAAGGAAGTGGCTTGACTCACCAAGATACCTCACCAGCATTGGACTCAATGGGAATGGAGTCCTGTCCCTGCCCATTTACAGTCTGGTAGAGGAGATGAGGAAAATGAGAGAGAACAAAGAGTGGAAGAGGTGACGATTGTGGAGCAGGAAGTAGCAAAGATTAGTAAGGATGAAGTGAGGAGGGCACTGAAGAGGATGAAGTGTGGAAAGGCAGTTGGCCTTGATGATATACCTGTGGAGGTATGGAAGTGTCAAGGAGAGGTGGCAGTGGAGTTTCTTTTTTACGTCACACACTGAGCTACACATTTTGTTACTTGCTCATGCCCCCCATTGCCCCGAAAAAGGCACATTCTGTGTAAACAAAAGTAGGCAGGTGGCATTTTGGTGCTCTCCCCGATTTTGTTTTTATATACCAATGCTGAAAGCAGACTGATTGGGCATTCCTGCAAATTTGCACAATGCCTATTTAAAAAGGGCTAGAGAAAGTCAGAGGGAACTGCATTGTGTTTTTGTAAATCTAGAGAAACCATATGATAGGGTGCCGAAGGAAGAGCTGTGGTATTGTATGAGGAAGTCTGGAGTGGCAGAGAAGTATGTGGTGGTGCAGGACATGTATGAGAGCTGTAGGACGGTGGTGAGGTGTGCCGTAGGTGTGACAGAGGATTTTAAGGTGGAAGTGGGACTATACAAGGATCAGCTCTGAGCCCCTTCTTGTTTGCTATGGTGATGCTTGTAGACAACATTGAGATCTGTAGTAAGAGCAGGGAGCAGGTGGAGGAAAATTTAGAGAGGTGGAGGTATGCTGTTGAAAGGAGAGGAATGAAGGTTAGTCGTAGCAAGACTGAGTACATGTGTGTGAATGAGAAGGGCCCAAGTGGAATGGTGATGTTACAGAGAGTAGAAATAAAGAAGGTGGATGATTTTAAGTACTTAGGGTCAACAGCCCAGAGCAACAGAGAGTGTGGAAAAGAGGTGAAGAAATGTGTACAAGCAGGTTGGAATGGGTGGAGAAAAGTGTCAGGTGTGATGTGTGAACAGTACCAGCAAGATTAAAAGAGAAAGTGTACAAGACGGTGGTGAGACCAGCAATGTTGTTTGATTTAGAGACAGGGGCACTGAGGAAAAGACAGGAGGCAGAGCTAGAGGTAGCAGAGGTAGCATGTTGGATGATTTGGAGATAAAGTCGGAGAGGCCAGACTGAGATGGTTTGAACATGTTGAGAGGAGGGATAGTGAATATATCGGCAGAAGGATGCTGAGGTCGGAACTGCTAGGCAAGAGGCTTGGAGGAAGACCAAAGAGGAGATTTATGGATGTTGTGAAAGAGGACATGAAGTCAGTTGGTGTGAGAGAAGAGGATGCCGAGGGTAGTTCGATGGAGGCAGATGATTCGCTGTGGCCGAAAGAAGAATTAGGAGGACAGGAATTCAAGTGTGCCAACAACAGATTGGAGATGACCTTCTCAGAATCTCAGGACCCAGAGGTGAGAGGAACTGCTCCAACCCTGGCCACAGGGAAGAGATGGACTGCAGCTGCTACAGTGTTGGATGCAAAATCTGCTATCCAGCACTGAGACATAGTGGGCCATGTTCCAAGAGGGGTATTTGGCCTTGGAGAAATAAGACCTACCTGGAAAAAAGGCTACTCCAACTGAAAGCCGCCAACAGAAAGCAGAAAGGTGTGCCAGAGCCATATCTCAAGCCAAGCAAGACTGGATGAGATGGGAAGCAGCTGAGAGAAGGAAAGTCATGTGGGCTGAGATGCGGAGCAAGGAATCTAATCTTCTGAGCTTCAGCTTCAGAGCCACTTATGATGTCCTACCCTCTGCTGCCAGCTAAATCTCTGGCTGGGAGAAGATCCTGTTCATCCATTGTGCTTTGTGCCAGCATCACTTAAGCATATCCTGGTAGGATGCAAGACCAGCCTAACGCAAGGAGGATACACCTGGCAACACAACCTGGTACTTAAGTGCTTGGCAGCTGAGCTTGAGACCAAGAGGGTAACCACCAACATCATGCATCTCAAGCCTGTTACATGAAGCCAGGAACTAGGACATGCGTGCTGACTAGTGTCTCATAGTGCCACCAGAGAGAGAGGACCAGACCTGGGGCCTCATTTATAAAACTGTGCGCAGGTAATGTAACTAGAGGTGACATACGAACAAAGCACAGAAAGTGCTTATGCACAAAAATATCCTGATTCATAATACAGTGCTCACGCATGTCCCACGCCTGTTTCCCTTTATAAATCACATTCAACTCAAAATGTGGCGCAGGTGAATGAGCATCTTGCCCCACTCACGGGTGCTTATAAATGGCCAGTGAAACGCCCTGCATTAATATTAATTAGCAAGAAACAGCATGAAGGAGAGCACGGCAAATGCAGCAAGAAGGTAGAAGAAAAAAAAACTAAACTTCACACAATGTAAAGTTTAAGTTCTTGTTGGGGAAGTTGACAAAAGAAAGACAATGTTGTTTGGTGGACTCAATATGGGCATTACTAAGGCTAAAAATGCAGCAGTGGCAGCTGGTGGCAGGTGCCTCAAACTGCCTCAAACTGTGTCAGAAGTCAAGAAGAACTGGTCCAATATTAAGGTGTTAAGGCTATTTGTGCTAATTTATTTAGACAGAAAACTGAGGGAGGTTTGGAGGTGACTGTCAGACAGTTTCAGTGACTGTCTGAAAGAAAAACACTCTAAGGGATACAGTTACCATAGCTGTTTGACAAACTGATTTTCTTGACTCAAATGATTTCTTAAAATACCCCTTGTTTTCATAAACGACACATCGCATCCAGATGCTGCCGTGCAGCAGCAGCATTTGGCTCAAATGTCCGAGTATAGGGCTCAGGGTCTGACATCCGTGTCAGGCGGTAGTGGCATGATTTTCATGTGTACGACATTGTACAACACAGCACCGGCACAGCTTGGTTCCTATGGGTGCTACTTTGTAACGCTGGGCTTGACGCAGCGCAGAGATCCAGCAGCACTGCACGTGGCAGTTGGAACTGGCTAATAAGCCACTCATCATCGTTGGCCAGTAGGTCTTGCTGGTCCCTGAATGTCCGCTCCCTCTGGAGTCTCCCATCCACCACATCCTCTAACAGTGCCAAATAAGCCATTGTGCATCTTAACGCACTGTAATCACTGCTTTTTATACCCACTCATGTACTGATTGATCACATGTGAAAAGGAATTCCCTGATTGTAACTGAGGGGCAATTTTGGCCAACGAACAAGTGAGATAAATATTAATAATGATGATTAAACACGTTATTTGTTTACACTTTTTCTAACAGTGACAGCGCTTTGCAATGACATACAACACATTTAACACACAGAGATAAATTAAAAGCACACAATTAAACAAACACATTATAAAACACAATATATTGGCTCATATAGGATAAAAGTGACACTCTGCACCAATATCTGCCTGACTAAGGCACTGACAATGGTAGCACATACACTCAATTTGTCCAGCTGTTCACATCATTATTTTACTAACTAAAATTGGTCAGATTATCTAATGATTATAGAAAATACTTGAGGAGTTATTTTAAAATAAAGATAAAGATCCTGGGGTGTCGGTGGGGTAGTGGATAGTGCAGGCAACCCATGTACAGAGGCGATGCCTTGCTGCAGCGGTCGCAGGTTCGACTCCGGCTTGCAACCATTTGCTGCATGTCACCCCCCGCTCTCTCTCTCACCCCATTTCACTCTGTCCTGTTCATTAAAGGCAAACCCCGAAAAAATAATCTTTAAAATAAAAATAAAGATAAAAATCCTAACTCGTGTTTTTATGTGTGTGCACCAGTGACTATCACTCAAAGCATGTTTGTTCTTTATTCATATTTGTCTGTTTTTGCAAGTGCGCTCACCATATGTAAAATGTGAGAGGTCATATCTGACTTTATTTTACACACTGATATCAAATTCACAACATTTCTTCCTTTTCATCTTTCTGCCATGGGGGTCACAGTCTCTCATGTCAACAGTTTTTGTGTGTACGCATAGGTCAGTGCTTCCGTGGAAACCGAAACACACAGCCGAAACACCTATGCTCTTGCACGAAGCATGCTGAAACTTAAGGGATTGTAACACCAAGTCCTAACTGATGAATCAAAACACAACATGCATAATCAAAAAAGGGTACAGTAAAGTATCCTGAGCAATTCTGGCAAAGGGTCAGTGTTAAGGAGGTGTGAGGTCATTGTGATGATCATCAGTCATTTGGTGACACAGTGGATAGAAGTAGCATGAAGCTGTAAGTTTTAAGGCTCCACTGCAAAATGGGCTAAGTGATTAAGGTTGAAGGGAGCCATGAAGGAGGGAGAGGGGTTTTTCAGGGGTTATGATCTAAGTTAGCTAGTGAGCTTACCCAGGAGATATTCAGTCCCTCCTGTTCATCACAACTTTCACCCATCATGTGGCTCTCCCTCTGGTTCTTCAAAGAATGTAGGACAGAGATGACCAGCTCTGTGGCCTCATCCTGAGACATAGACACACACACACACACACACACACACACACACACACACACACACACAACACAATTACACAAAAAGGGATTTGCAGATAATGACATTTGCACACTCTGTACACAAATAACCACAGATTATTAGCATGCCACCTGATTCTGCGGGCCTATCCAAACTATCTTGACAAAGGTTACACTCAAACTATGATCTACGTCAAAGTATTTCAGTCACCAAGTCTCTATCGCCTACTTTACACTACATGGTTCAAGTGACCCAAGTCCGATTTTTTCTTCTCAAATGGCACAGATCGGATCTGTAACATCAACGTGTAAACAGGAAAAAAAAACGCATGATATCGGATATTGTCAGATCAGATTCAGGCCTCCTTCATATGTGGAACTATATCGGATATGAATCAGATATCTGCCAATAGGTCTGTAATCTAAACAGACAGATTGGATTTTTCCTGGCAATCCATGTCATACGTCATGAATAATGCGACAACAGCGCATTTTGATGATGGGCTCATGAGCGAGGGAAAGGAAGGAAAGCCAAATAAATCACGTTAATCAAAAAAACAAAAAAAGCACAATCTATCCCGAGTAAGACAAACTGCTTGATCCCTGTCTCCAGTGTACCAGCAGAGAACCTGCAGAACCGAATCAGGGAAAAAAACACACCGGGCTACACAGCCTCTCTACCTGAGCAGCTGAAGCTGCGGCTCACACCCTCTGCACACAGGCACACAGACGGTGCTTCTGCTTGCCAGCCAAACGTGTGCGCAACTGTGAGAAAAAATGTGTGAGGTGTACGCTGCTTTTCTATTTTTTTTTTCTTCTTGCTTTCTTTCTTTCTGTCAGCGACATACACTCCTCACACAGGACGGGCTGTTTTTATTGGCTGAGTTGATTACTAAGCCATAGTGATGTGCGGATCGGCTCTGATAGCACCTGAATCAGCATGTACCTATCAATCATCCAGCCACACCCGTGTGCAGATGCACGGACATTTCCACCGCTCTGTGTAGGCTAAGTTACCTTTTAAATTATGTGGAGCAGCACCAGCTTTCTAGGTGTTTTATTCTTTAACAATTAACTTCAAATATTTAAAGTTCGTCCTTAAAATTGCTTTCAGTAACGTAAACATTTCATGCACACAGTAATGTCACTGTAGCAAATACCATGGGACATTTACTAGGGTTGGGAACAATTAACCAATACGACCGGATATCCGGTTTGACAAGCGAGAGATACGGCTGCGTCGGTAGCAGCCTCCTCAATCGATACGAATCAGCCATGAATCCTTAGATGAATCGATTGTAGAGTCATGGACCGGGTATCGCGAGACTAGCAATCGGTAGACTGGCTTTAACAGTTTGCATCTCTAAAACAATGCGAGAACCGGCAGCATGCTCCGTAAAAGGCATTACTGACAATGATAATGGGTGTAAACATCAGCGCCAGCTTGAACGGTGGAGATGAGGGACAGAAGCTAATGCTGGTTGGATAAACCAGAGGGCAGCCAAGCTGCAGCAGAAACTAAAGGCAAATCCTGCCGGTTGTGGGTTGAACAGGGTGTCACGGACACAAACAGAAATACGTATTCCTGTCAAATACGGCGGCCATAGTGCTCCACGGCACAAGATAATGGCTTACCAGCGACCGAGAAGCCCGGCTCCAGGTCTAAGAAGTCTTCGTCTGTGTCATGATGACTGCCCAGAAATACCTGAACAGCCGAGCCATGGCAGCACACAGGTATGTGACGTGTCAGAGGAGAAACAAGCTGTTCACATTTCGACAAACCTCACCGCACTTAAGGGACTATTTATTCCTTTGAAATATCAGCGATGTATTACAGAAAAGTGATTTATCTTTTTATAAATGACAAACACAGAGTGTAGCAAACAGAGAAATAGTCTGACATGCTGTCAGTGATAAGCTGCTAGTCATCACAGTCCATGATATCAACTAATAACATGAGATGTTAGATTCTGCCCCTATATTGCATGTTATTATTTTATTCTGCTTTATGTTTATATTGTACAGCGTTATGATAAACTTTATTCCAGACTCATGTCCATATAAGATACATACAAAAACGCAGACAATACACTTAACACTTAAATTTTACTTAAAGCTCACGTCACTTAAAGTTTAAAACTTCTTCTCATTTTTATATTGATCCCATCCAACAAAATGATGTTCATTCAGCAAGCCATTTTTTGGTCCATGTCTACAAATTAAATACATTTGATATGTGATTTTGTTGTTGTTTGTCTTTTTATTTTATTTTTGCTTGGGGATGTGGTCTTTTATAAATTTGAAAATACTGTAAGAATGTCACTTTCATAGAATTCTTTATTTTATAATGTATGATTAATGTCTATATCAACAAATGTTAACCATAGAATCGTATTGTTCCTACACTGTATCGAATTGAATCGTATCATTCCTGCACTGTATCAAATCGTATTGAATCGTTCCGTATTAAAAATATTGTTTTTGAATCGTATCATAACCCGTGTATCTAGATACGTATCGAATCATCTATCACAGAGAGATTCTCAACCCTAACATTTACACAGTGGTCAAGAGTGCTGGACTGGAAGTGTCGCACAAAAAGCTGGAAGCTGGCTGCGTTCTGTTTTGCCTCAGTGTCTCCGTGAAAAATAAGGTGAATAGAACATCTAAACAGCAGTCAGGAAAAATCAGATATAGGTAACAAATCGGAATTGGGCATCAAGACATGGTAGTGTGAAGGCAGCCCAAGACAAGGTAGTGTAGAGGCAGCCTATGCTGAACCACCACTCAGCCTTACATAGCCAACATTGATTGCCTTAACAATTTCTAAGAAAACCATTTTACATAATTGTAGAGATGCACGATAATCTAAGCACGTCAATGGCTAATAAAATGAACTATTAGAACTGGCCCTGTATGCTTTTTCTTATTTTGCACAATGTATGAATATTACATTGGAAAGTATTGTATTTCATGTCTCCATCTCTTGGTGGGCCACCATGATAAGAGTATGCATGCATAATATGATGTTAATTCCACTACAGACTACATGGTAGGGAAAAAAAGTGGATACATCAATACTGGAATCAGTTATCAGTCAAATAAGTTGTTATACTGTATATCGGCATATCCGATATAGGCAAAATCCAATATTGTGCATCCCTATTTATTTGGAAAAACAGACACAGCCTCTCTGTATCATTGTGCCTCCACCTACTCCATTTCTTTCATGGTATTATTATTATTATTATTATTATTATTATAATTGTAAGGGGTTCAAGCTCGAAATGCTGTTGTTTTTCTGGGAATTAATTATATTTTTTTCTTTTGAAATATTGGTGGAAATTCCGTTGATGATATATGGTAAAAACATGAAATTATCACCAATAATTGGAAATTGTGTGCAAATGCCCAAAAAATATAAGCTTAATAGTCTTGATGGGATCACTATAATTAAGACCGAGAAATGTAATTTTGGAATGACCATGCGCCTCACTGTAAGCTGCATTGACCCGAAATATAAGAATATAAGTCCAGCTCAATGTGCTTTACAAGAAAGCTTTACAAGAACCATTAAAGTGCACCCAGCTAGATCTTCCACCATTTTGGATCTTTGAAAAACACTTTTGACACCTCCTCCTATACTATATTCCTGATTTGTACCAAATTTTCTGAGGATCATTATTGGACCAAGAATTAAAAAGCTCCAAAAATCTTGTTGATATCTTACTGCGTTTGAAAGATATTGACCAATGAACTGTAGAGGGGGTGTGGCTCAGCACAAAGAGAACTAACTCCATAACAGTTGGGCCAAAAACATGTAGGAAATGTCTACATAAGTATGAGCAACATACCCAGAAAGTTTCATTCAAATCGACCTCTGGGGGTACGACATATACAACAAATGGGCGTGACATAAATCAGACTATAAGTCAGAAATTATCCAATCTTTACAAAATTTGCAGAATATGTAATATAATAATGTTGAACCATGTGTGTAAAACTATTTTGAAATTGTTTAATGGGGGAATCACCAGTGACAAGTGCAATGGCCTTCCACAAAATTTGCCCACAAATCAATGACAGTTTGTCCAAACATCATCAACTAAGTGGATATTTTTATGTTAGCCATTAAAGCATGCCCCCAAAATGTTTCTGCAGTTGACCAACAGAAAGCAACTGTGTTTCCAAAGAAGAGTGTGGCCCTGGTAGAGGTTTGGACATAAATGACTGAGCATCTGTCCGATTGTGATTCAACCTCTTGGTTATCTTTAAAGCCACAGTGTGTAGGAATTTTCCCATCTAACGTTGAAATCACACATTGCATTCAAACAGATGGCGCACTCTAGCGCCTCACTGTTTCAAACACGTATTGCAACAACTGTAGCCGCTGTGTACCAAAAAGCTATGATAACACTGATGAAACCATGTCATCCGATACTACATGGAGTATTAATTCAGCTCCTACACAGACACACGCGATGCGAGTTGACAAACTCCCTCCTCACCATGCTGGCTGTGTTTACAACGTAGGACTGTTGGGGCGGGTGTCAATTGAAACAGCTGATAGTGGCAGCGGCACTACTGCCGTATAACAAAGTCCCAGTCTGTGAGCATAATGCAGGATCATGTATTATGCAGCATCACGGGAGACGGAATCCTTGTCGCCAAGAAAGTGCAAAAGGGAATCAAAAAGGCAGCGTGACCGGCGAATTAAAAAAAACAAGGGTCAGCACTGGGGTTGCCTTTCCCAGGTGGAGAGAGCTGCTGAAGGAGAAAGGTAATACAATCACAGGCCAGCGCTAACGGCCGCTAACGGCTAATCGCGGCTAACACCGGCTAACAACGGGTAACGGCAGCGCAGTGATGCGAGGAGAGGGATGAGGCTGTTAGTGACTGGCCGCTAACACGGGCTAACAGTCAACAGCAGCGCCAGCCTGTGATAGTATTACCATCCTCGCTCAGCAGCTCTCTCTACCTGGGAAAGGCTACCTGGATGTGGGCTTTCGTTTTTTTAATTCGCCGGTCACGCTGCCTTTTCTATTCCTTTTGTGCTTTCTTGGCGACAAGGATTCCGTCTCCCATGATGCTGCATATGCATGATCCTGCATTATGCTCAAAGAGTGGGACTTTGTTTCAAATTTGCCAGGGTAGTAGCGAAGCGCCTCTTGCTCCTCTCCTTCGCTCCTCAGTCACGCAGTGCTGGCCTGGCTCTCAACGAAAACGCCGAAGGCGGTGCTGTATGTCCCTTGCTGGTGGATGTATTCTCAAGATTGCGAACCGTAATGGAACCCCACAGACGACTTACCCGCACAATGTACAAACAAATCCTAAATTTTCGTTTTACGAGAATAAGTCAGATTATTGGTGGAGGTAATAGTACACCAGTGATGACATATTTATGAATGCAGATATCAATTTTTGCCAATAAACAACTGAAAATGTTACACAATGTCCCTTTAATGCTGGTGTCGTAAACTGTCAAAAGTCTTGATCCTTTGCAGCTTATAAGTTTTAAAGGTCCATGCTGGCTGGAGCTCAAGAATTGCCACTTGCAGTTATATTTATTATTGTATTCATTATTATTATGTGTATATATAGTATTATATATTATGCTTATTATTTATATAACGTATTTTTCTTTTATTATTTGCTCAGTCTGTCTTCTCTATCCTGTTTCCAATATAAATTCAACTCAAATTTATTAATGAAGCACATTTAAAAACAACATTGACCAAAGTGCTGTGCAAAAGTAATAAATGCTATACACACATACATGACAACATAAGTGTCAGTTACACAGCTCACACATTTAGAAACACAACACACAACAAACAACTGCTTTGCATCTCTACGACAGCAAGAATTCTATTATATCTGATCATTTTTTTTGCTTGTTTTGTTTTGTCTCCATCTACCCCATGTATGCAGGTATGACACTACCTTGATTTTTTACACTGCCTTTTGCACTGATAAAAAAGAAAAAAGAAAGTGAAGATCCAATGACATTATTGTTTTCAATTCAACATGCATACCAGGTATTGATCTTCATTACAACCTCGATTAAAAAAAGTTGGGCTGTTGTGTAAAAGGGAAAAAAAAAAAAAACAGACTGCAATGATTTGCAAATCCTTTTTAAAGATATTTAATATTCAAACTGATAAATACAATTGTTTTTGAAAATGTACACTCATTCTGAATTTGAAACCTGCAACATGTCTCAAAAAAGTTGGGACAGGAGCAAAAGACTGGGAAAGTTGTGGAATGCTCAAAATAACACGAGCCGCATCTCCAAACAAACCTGCTCAGAGCAGAGCCAGAGCAGAGCCAGAGCAGAGTTTGCAGAGAATTTGAACTGTTGAGGAGATTTGAGGAGACGCTGCTTTTTCGTTGTGACCAAAAATTGCCCTTGTTTGGACTGCCAAAGGAAGAAGGAACAAAGAAGTGGCTGGAATTTATTTTTGATACTATTCCACCACAATGCAACCCGGACATTTTATTGTGTTCCCTCTATTTTCCTGAGGACTGCTTCATAAACTGGCAAAAGATTACTGCTGGATTTCACAGCAGTTACTCCTGAAAGATGGCGCAGTTCCCTTTGTTGACAAATCTGGAGATTCAGGATCACAACCTGTAAGTATGCTTTATGAGTTGTGTGAATTTGTTGTGTAAAAACAAACCAGGAGGCTGCTGCCAAGTGTTGAGGTGTGGAGTAGATGGGTGTAGGAGCTAATGTACACCTGCTGTACACCCGGTGCTTAGTTGTAGGCCTTGGCTAACTGGCTAACCATTGTTTTAACATGCTATTGCTACTCAGCTTACAGTTAGCTAGACTGCTAGGTGGGTGGTGTCGGTAAGATGAATTTAATAATTGAATTATGGAGAATCAATAAGTCATGCACAACCTAAGCAGCTGACTGCCACTAGTTCAAGCAATTAGCCGACAGCACAGCAACAGTCAGACCTGGGGTGGAAGTAAGACCTGCATATATTTATCAAAATGTGTGGCTGTACTCAGAGTTTGATTGTGAATCAGCTTTTGAAGAGGACCTATTACGCTTTCTCTTTGTGTTTTACACAGCATTATAGCTGTAGGTCTCCGCTAACTGGCAAACCAAGCTATTGTTTTGAAATGCTTTTGCTCCTCGTGTACAATGAGTCACACTGCTAGTCTCAATAAGATGAATTTAATGATTAAATTGTGGAGAATCTAACAGCTAAGATGTGAAACATGTCCATATTGACAAAAGTTTCTACAATTTATGTGTCATGTCCAAGCCCGTATTAATGCACGGGCTTACCGGGGCTCAAGCCCCGGGGCCCAGTGATGTAGGGGCCCACTGCAAGGCTTGGAAAAAAAAAAAAAAACACTGGGTGAAAAACAAGTTGTGCACATTTTGCTCTGTCTGTGTATGTGAGTGAGAGATGGGCCCCTCCCTCATCGAAAAAATCTACACCACTGTGATTGGTTAATGATTATGGTTGTCATGTACCTGTCCAATTAATGAGTGGGCTTCTGTGGCCTTGTGTGGTCTTTGAACTCTGCCGAAGTGGAAGAATGTGAGAAAAGACAAAGAAATAAGAAAAACAAAATGTCGGGAAAGAAACCGAAAAGCGGAACTCAGAAACGAAAAAATCAAAGAGAGAAGTTACAGCGTGAATCACAGCTGTTAACAAAAATCCCCAAGCTCACGGGATATTTCAAAGCTGGAAGCATGGATGACGAGCAACGGCCCCCAGACGTCAGCGACGCAGGAGCCGGCGGGCACATCGGCTGCCACAGGTTAGGTAGCAGGCTAGGCTAGGCTAGGCTAGGCTAACCCTAAGTAACTATCATTAGAAAATGCAGTTATAACTCAGCATGTCAACTGATTTACATGTGGTCCCACACTGGACAACGACGTGGAGCCTGGAGCCTCAGAATCACAAGCCGCCTCACCCCTAGCACCACCTGCCTCGTCCCCGGCCGGGGCGGAGTCATCCCCGGCCGCAATGGAGTCATCCCTGGCCGGAGCCGAGTCATCCCCGGCCGCGGCGGAGTCGTCCCCGCCTGGAGCGGAGTCAACCCCGGCCCCGCCATCTGCATATACGAGCACTGACCCTGGACACTGGACGGGAATTAACGAGGATGCAATTGACTACTGGGTTAGGAATGGACCAATCCAGTGCCAGAATCGAGAGGCAGATTTTTCAGCATCTGAGCAACAGTACAAGCATCACAAGAGAAGTTTTTCAAAAGGCTTGTTCACCCAAAAACTTGTCAATGGTGAAACTGTGCCCCGTGATTGGCTACTGTACTTGCCGTCCAAAGGATGTGTATTTTGCTTTGTTTGCCTTTTATTTGGGAGAAGTGATAATGCCTCAAAGTTTTCCAGCTGTGGTTTTAACGACTGGAAACACGCAAGAGAGCGTATTCTTGAGCATGAAGGCTCAGAGGCCCATCGCAAGAATATGGTCATGTGGATTAACAGAACCACAGAGAAAGGACAAATTGACTTTGACCTACGTCAACAGTTTGAGGCTGAGTGCCAGTATTGGACCGAGGTGTTAAAAGAGTTGTAGCCACTGTGAAATTTCTTTCCGAGCGCGGGCTTGCCTTTTGAGGGGACACACACCATTATTGCCATTATTGGATCACCCAATAATGGCAATTATATGGGGTGCTTGGAATTCGACCCATTTTTAAGAGAGCACATAGCGCGTTTTGGGAAGGCAGGAAGGGGGACACCGTCATATCTTTCGAAAACAATCTGTGATGAGTTTGTTCACTTAATGGGGGAAAAAGTTCTGTCTGAAATTATAAATGAGATTCAAATAGCCAAATGTTTTTCCATTATTGTAGATTCTACACCAGACGTATCCCACACAGATCAGCTCACATTTATTATGCGCTATGTGTCTCCAGAGGGATCTATACAGGAACGCTTCATGAAATTCTTGCAGATAAACAGTCATACAGGTGAATCTATTGCTAATGCTATTCTCTCTGTTTTGGGCGAACTGGGCATTAATATTGACAACTGCCGTGGCCAGTGCTACGACAATGCCAGCAATATGTCAGGACTATATAAAGGCGTGCAGTCGCGAATAAGGAACATCAACCCACTGGCTGAATGGGTACCATGTGCTGCCCATACTCTAAATTTAGTTGGAGTTAGTGCAGTTAACTGCTGCCTTCAAACTGATGAATTTTTCGCATTTATCCAAAATGTGCTCAACTTCTGCTCAAACTCAACATCTCGGTGGCAGACTGTTACATCAGGCCTGGACCCAAATACAAACAAAAGAAGTGAGACTCTGAAGTCACTGTCAGATACAAGGTGGTGTGCTCATGCCCAGGCAACTAAAGCATTATGCCTGAATTATGACAACATCCACAAATCGCTAATAAAAATCGCAGAGGATGATAATCAAAACATAACCATACGCAATGAAGCTCTGGCTCTATGCAGGCAGATGGAAAAGCTAGAAATAGCTTTCTTATGCAATCTATGGAACACTGTACTGCAGCGTGTCCAGAAAACAAGCACCAAACTCCAAGAAGTTGATCTTGATCTCTCTAGTGCCGTGGAATTGGTACTTTTATTGAGGGATTTTATATCAGGCCTACGGGACCAGTTTGACGGGTTCGAGTCTGCCACAAAAGAGCTGTCATCAGATGTTACAGACACGTACAAGGCCGACACAGACAGACAGAGACGGCATAAAAAAAGTCCAAATGAGTCATCTGAGCCAGATGTAGGAATAACAAGGAGCGGGCAACAAAAATTCAAAGTGGATGTTTTCAATGTGATCATTGATAAACTGGAGCGGAGGTATGAATCTTATAATGCACTGAGTAGCATCTTTGGATTTCTGAATAAAATTCACATCCTCTCATCTCAAGAACTTCGTTGAGCCGCTGCAGAGCTTCAGAAAAAATATCATTCAGATATACAAGAGGACTTTGTTGATGAAATAGAGCAGTTCAGAGAGTTCATCAGAACAAAATAAACTATATGTGCACGGGGCTTCCTTCAACTGATAAAGAAGATGGACTTGTCAGCAGTTTTTCCAAACATGGATATAGCCTTAAGAATTTATTTAACTCTCCCTGTAACCAACGCCTCTGGAGAGCGCTCCTTTTCAAAACTTGGACTTGTCAAGAACAGACTGCGCTCTACTGTGGGACAAAAGAGACTCAACCACCTAACACAGATGTCCCTGGAAAGTAGGGCTGTCAACGAATATTCTAAATTCGAATTTAAATTCGAATTTGAAAAAAAACAAAAAAACGGACCTTCGAATGTGAAAATTGATATTCGATTGTGGAGGGAAAAAAAATTAAAAAATACCACCGGAGCTGTCCTCTTTGCGAGTGGGCGTTGACCTGGGCCAGACGCTGAAACGATCGAGCCAGCCACAGAGCTGCGCGGCGCGGCCGGTGTGGATGACACAATCAGTTAACATGGGCGCCGAAAGGAAACCGGCTTCGCTTCTCGGCACTTCGAGGCTATTCGCAGCGCTTCCGCGGGTGGTGTGGCCTGACGGAGGGCGAGCGAGAAGTCAGGGGTCGTTTATAACGTAATGTTATAGATAATTGTTTTATGTGTTTTAATGTGTAGGTATGTAAATGTTTTCAAAGACGTTAATGTTGAAATAAACATACCTACAAGTAGTTATGTTTCCTTGTATTAATACATATACATGTATGTTTCCTTGTATTAGTTTGCCCTCTTGTGGACATATTGCGGGAAAAAAAAAATATTCAAATGGTTCGAACCTATGAATTATTTTTAGAAGGAATATTCAAATGTCATTTTTGAGCAATTTTGACAGCCCTACTGGAAAGTGACATTGTTAAAGCACTGGACTTTACTCCTCTGATTAAGGATTTTGCCACACGTAAAGCCAGGAGGAAGCCATTTAAAAGTTAGGCTGAAATTTTAGCCATCGTTGATAATTGACTGATCTAGTCTTGTGCGTGAAAGGATGCACTGCAGGCTGTGTTCGTTGTAGGCCATGAGTTTTTCAAGACCCCCCACACCACCGCCACCCGGAATACATATACAATACATAAAATAATACATCGAGAATCACTGCAGTACAATTTTGACTGTAATTAAGGATTAAGGATTTTGCCACACGTAAAGCCAGGAGGAAGCCATTTAAAAGTTAGGCTGAAATTTTAGCCATCGTTGATAATTGACTGATCTAGTCTTGTGCGTGAAAGGATGCACTGCAGGCTGTGTTCGTTGTAGGCCATGAGTTTTGTTTTTGAAAGGAGTGCAGCACACTTGTTTATGACATTTTTGTACTGTTTCCATGAATGTTGATGTTTGGTTTTTGTATGTATGTATGCATGCATGCCCACATACATACATACAGACACACACACACACACGCATGCCCACATACATACATATATACAAATGTGCACGTACGAGTATGTTAATACAATTTCTGTATAGAGATATACAATATCTGTACATTTCTTTGACATTAAAAGTATGATGTTACAGTCAAAATTGTACTGCAGTGATTCTCGATGTATTATTTTATGTATTGTATATGTATTCCGGGTGGCGGTGGTGTGGGGGGTCTTGAAAAAGTGGTTAGCCCCAGGGCCCATGGTGCCTTTAATCCGGCCCTGGTCATGTCCGATCTAAGAAGCTAACTGCCGCTAGCTCGAGTGATTAGCCAACAGCACAGCAACAGTCAGACCTTGGGTCGAATTAAGACCTGAAATTTATTTGTCAAAATGTGTGGCTGCACAAGTTTGATAGTGAATCTGCTTTTATGGAAAATGTACAACGTGTTTTCTTTTTTATTTGGAGCTCTGTTACATGGACGGTGTTCACAATATTGTTACTAACATTGTAGTTAGTCTGAGTTCCATAGCTGGAGAGGTATTTATGTGATGAAAGGATGATTTGTTTGTGTCTTTCTCTACCTGTGTTTGAATACCTGTGTTTGGTCTGCTGATTTTGCAGGGACAGCACTGTTTAGAATTTTAGATGTTGACTGTTTTCATCTGATGCAATATCAGTTTAAGTTACTTAATTTTCCTTTTTCTTTTAGAGTACATCACAGCAGGCCCTGGTGCCCAACACCTCTCCACTACAGCCAGATTCCAGGATGTAGGATGCCA
Source organism: Epinephelus cyanopodus (assembly GCA_026686955.1). NCBI lineage: Eukaryota > Metazoa > Chordata > Actinopteri > Perciformes > Serranidae > Epinephelus > Epinephelus cyanopodus. Next base: position 39,075,834 of record CM048924.1, on the reverse strand, counting down.
AACGGACCCTCCACAAACCATCTCAGTGGGCACACAGTCTGGGGCATCTCAGGAGATGGTAGTGATCAGTACACACCTGTACAGGGCTACTCTGAGGGGGTAGCCCGAGAAGCAAAGGTATGGAATGCAGAAAATATATGTGGTTTTGTGTTTGACATACAGCACCTGGAAATATTTTACAGTACTGAAATGCTGTTTCCCAAAAGCTACAGAATATATATTTCTGCATCACATTATCACATGCTTTTGACTTTGTTATGATGTTAGAGCAGGAAAAAAAAGGACATTTTCTTTCATTTGGGCTTTCAGCTGTCATCAACAACTATAAAGGGCATAGGTTTCAAAAAAGTATGAGACCTCATGTTGAGTTGGATGAGAAAGACGGAGAAACTGATACAGAGCTAGTAGACCCTCATGACTCAACATGTAACCGTGGCGACTCTGTTATAACAGAGGAATCTGAGATTTATTTTATAAGTTTCATATTTTTTGTATATGTTACTATGAGCTATTATCAGAGTTAAAAAATAAAATACACGCTCTATGTTGCACCAATCACAACAGACTGAGCGAGCTGACTAATCACAGCAGAATGGGCTGCTGGGGAGGAGGGACATAAGCCCAAACACAGCATTTCAGACAGAGGTGTTTTTTGAACATTAAAGCACATAAATCTATTCCACTTGATCCAAATATTACATATTAATATGACCCTGAAAATAAGCATAATAGGTCCACTTTAAGAACGTTTCTCAAAGCACAGGAATTTAGATCTCACCATTTACAATCTATAATATCATCAAAAGATTCAGAGAATCTGGAGAAATCTCTGGATGTAAGGGGCAAGACTAAAAATCAACACTGAATGTCTATGACCTTTGATGTCTTAGGCTGCACTGCATTATAAGCCAACATGATTGTATAAAGGACATTACTACATGGGCTCAGGAATGTGTTGGAAAACCATTGTCAGTAAGCACTGTCACAGTTCATCACTGCATCTACAAATGTAAGTTAGGACGCTACCATGTAAAGTGACAGCCATGTATCAACAACATCCAAAAAAACTGCAGAATTCTCTGAGCCTGAGCTCATCGAAGATGGACCAACACAAAGTCGAACAGTGTGCTGTGGTCTGACGAGTCCACATTTCAAACTGTTTTTGGAAGTAATGGATGTCATTTCCTCCAGGCTAAAGAGGAAAAGGACCATCCAGATCTGTGATGGAAGGGGTGTGTGTTAGTGGCCATGGCGTCATGGTAACTTGCACAGCTGTGAAGGCACCATGAATGCTGAAAGGTACATACAGGTTTTATAGAAACATGCTGGCATCTAGACAACGTTTTTTTCAGGGACGTCCCTGATTATTCCAGCAAGACAGAGAGGCACATTCTGCACGTGTTCCAACAGCGTGGCTTCGTAGTAAAAGAGTACAGGTTTTAGACTGACCTGCCTGCAGTCCAGACCTGTCTCTCACTGAACATGTGTGGAACATTATGAAGCACAACATACAAAACAGATACCCCAGACTGTTGAGCAACTGAACATGTAAATTAGGCAAGAATAGGAAAGAACTTCACTTTCAAAATTTAAAAACAACTAGTGTCCTCAGTTCACAAACACTTACTGAGTGTTGTTAAAAGGAAAGGTAATGTCACACAGTGATAAACATGCCCCTGTCCCAACTTGTTTGAGATGTGCTGCAGGAATAAAATTCAGAATGAGTGTATATTCACAAAAACAAAGTTATCAGTTTGAACATTAAATATTTCATCTCTGTACTGTACATTTAATATAGGCTGAAAAGGATTTTCAAACCATTGCATTGTTTTGATTTCCGTTTCACACTTTGTCCCAACTTTTTTGGAATTGGGGTTGTAAAACAATAAAACATTGGAAAACCTAAATAAAAACCTAAAAATATACATCTATCTGACCAGTGACTTACTGTTCTCTCTTGGCTTGGCTCCACCGTTATCACCATATGGTCTTTAAACCTCAAACATACCATATCCTCTAAGGCAGGAATCTTCCCAGCTGTAAGACAGACAGACAGACAGACAGACAGACAGACACACACACACACACACACACACAAACTTATATGCACATGTGCAAAAAACGGCCAAGTGAAATATATTAATGTGCACATAGTATACAGTCCCCTACACATTTGAACACAAAAAAACACAAACAAGCTCACATGGTGTAAGCAGCTCCTGCTGGCTGTACGGTGGCAGTCTGTTCATGATGAAGTCTCTCTTCATGTGAGTGGAGGTTACTTCCTGCATCCCTGTTTCCATTTCATCAGCCAGAGTTCTTAATCTAGCGGCGAGCAGCCTTGCAGTGTCCAAGCCTTCACTATTACCCTACACACACAAATACAGCCAACAAACCCAGTCAGGGTCAGTGTGAATGCATGTTGCTGAAATTGTGAATCAAAGCTAATGTGAAATTTTCCCCAGTGTACAGCAGAAGCTTTCAGTGTTTGCAAGTCTATGGGTCCATCCCAAGTCTCTTAAATTACTGCTAGTTATCTTACCTAGCCAACTTTGCTTGCTGTTTAGCTCCTCCCACCTGGGAAAAAAATGCAAGAAGCTAGCGCTAGGAGCAATGAGCGAGCATTGTTGCTTTAAGAGACATGAGACGTCCTTTCCACTGAAGCGTCACATGAAGCGACGTCCATTCCTGATGACGGCAGCACCGCTGGATCTGCTCTGTAAAGCAGCCAGCGTCTGGCCTTACTATGGGTACATCCCAAGTCTCATTATATTCGCTGACCAAAACAGTAGCCCCCACCCCCGCTGTCATGACTCTGGTCACACACTTTTGCATGTATTACCATTGTTATTGAGTCATTTGTCAAAGTCTGTGCAATTACAGAACGGTCTGTAGCCCTGTTGTTCCACTGTCACTGTGATGAGCATCATTATCATTATTATTATTAGTAGTATCATCATCATTATTAACACCATTATTAAATCCACTCGCCATCATTCAGCAAGGCAGCAGCTGAGTGAATAAGACATCAGACCTGTCAGTCTGCCTCAATCAATTTTATTTATAAAGCCCAATATCACAAATCACAATTTGCCTCACAGGGCTTTACAGCATACGACATCCCTCTGTCCTTAGGACCCTCACAGCTAATCAGGAAAAACTCCCCAAAACGGGGAAAAACGGTAGAAACCTCAGGAAGAGCAACTGAGGAGGGATCCCAGAGACAGAGAGATGTAGGACAGACGGTAATATTAATTATTAATATTAATATTAATAATTAATATTACATACAGGCTTTTATTAAACATTATTCCACTCACATGACATGCAGGACAATTAATGATGGGCAAATGTGTTTGTGTGTGTGTGTGTGTGTGTGTGTGTGTGTGTGTGTGTGTGTGTGTGCGCGCGCGCGCGCCTGGTGTTATATCAACACGTGTGGTTCTGGACATGAGCAGCTGCACATTTCACAGCCACACATCACCGACAGTCAGTTGAACAACGCAATGGATTGTGAATGAAATAAACTTAATTACAACATGACAGTCTTGCACAAAATATCATTAATGTTACTCTTTGTAGTCACGTAGGCATGTGAATAACAGCGTTTCATTGCAAAGAATGCATGTAACGGGTACACTTGTGCTGTTTCTTCTTCGCCATCTTGTTCAAATGAGCCAGATGTAGAGGGCGGGTATTTATATGTCATGGCGTTCAGCTGAAAAACTCTTCCGGATAGGAAGCTCTCGACCATCCTAGCTTGTAGCTGCTTAAAGCTTGCTGCTAGTTCCTAGCGCTAGCTCCTCGCTGAAGTGAAATAGTCTGAATCTTTGGACCTGCTCACAAAGTATACAGAGAACAAAGACTAAGTTACCTTACATGGTGAAGAACAATAAATTGACAATAATATGGATGGAGGGGAGAGAGTTGATCAGGGATGTTAAACTGATAAAAGTCCAGAAATATGAGTTATGTGTTGTTTTTGCTCTAAGTGCATTTGTGACAAAAATGTATTCAATTTTGGATGCTTTCAGAAGGAAAATTTGCCTTGCTTATTATCCAAGGCATTATTGTTTTAGTTGATACTAATGAACAAATGGAAATATTGGCAATGAGGGAAAGTCACATTAAAAGTATATTAAAATGAGAACTTGTTTTTGTTTAAGATTTAATTGAGTATACCAGAGATGACTGACAAATATATATGAGGATGATTTCTTTTGCTATGAACTTAATGAGAGAGGGACAAATAGTTGTGAAATAAGCCGTTGTGTGAAATGAAGTGAAGGGGTACTTATGTGTTTAGTTCTTTACCAAATTAGATTCACAGCTACTACCGCTAAATAGATCGATGATCTATCAAATTCATGTGTGTCTTAATGTGTTTATGTTGTTTGTGTGTTTGTGCAGCTCCAACATTGAGTTCAGGGAAAGGATGCAATCAAGTTATATATTTAACCAATGTTAAAGTACTCTAATCTACCTCAAAAGGGATTAAAGATGGCACACATTAACATCTGTAGCATCAGAAATAAAATAACAGAAATATCAGGAATATTACTAGCTGACATAGTGCATGTTTTAGCTGTCTCAGAAACGCATTTAGACTCATCCTTTGAGGATGAGTCTGTAATGATTGAGGGATATAATATCTTTAGAAGGGATAGGAATGCATTTGGAGGAGGGTCATGTGTTATGTACAGAACCAGATACCAGTAAGAATGAGAGATGATTTAATGACATATGAGAATGAAGTGCTATGGCTGCAGGTTCATCTGCCACACTTGAGGTTGGTACTTGTTGGTTGTGGTTATAGACCGCCAAGTGCAGATAGTGCACATTTGGAGAAATTATGTGAAATGCTGGAAAAAGTATGTGATCTTAATCTTGAAATTTATTTGTTGGCTGATTTTTTTTTTTTTTAAAGATTATTTTTTTGGGCTTTTTGCCTTTAATGGACAGGACAGAGTGAAATGGGGTGAGAAAGAGAGAGAGTGGGGGTTGACATGCAGCAAAGGGTTGCAAGCCGGAGTCAAACCTGCGACCACTGCAGCGAGGCATCACCTCTACACATGGGGCGCCGGCACTATCCACTACGCTACCGACGCCCCATTTGTTGGCTGATTTAAATATAGACTGGAACTCTAATTCCTGTCCATTGAAAAGGAGACACCGCACTGTTGCAAGTGCTTGTGGGCTGTTTCAGTTAGTTGATAAACCAACAAGAACATGCCTGAAAAGTAGTGTTACTTGAACCTCAACATGTATTGATCACATATTCACAAACGCCGTAGAAATGTGCTCAGGAGCAGTATCAGTACCAATAGGTTGCAGTGACCATAACCTGATTGCGATTGTGAGAAAGACAAAAGTACCGAAACCTGGTCCCATAACCATATTGAAAAGATCTTTTAAATGGTTCAATCAAGCAAGTTTTGTTGAAGATGTAAAGAATGTATCAGTATCAAAGGTACTTGCAGAAAGAAAGGATCCAGAAAGAGCTCTGCAGATATTTGAAGAAATCATAATGCCCCTGGTGGAAAAACATGCACCCATGAAAAAGTTTACTGTACGAAGTTTTAAAACACCTTGGTTAGACAAATAGCTAAAAGAACATATGCTACACAACCAGGTGAGCAACAGGTGGAAATTTTACACTACCCAAAGCAAGAACCAATGCAATAAAATGGATAACAATGTACCGTGCAATACAAGAATGGAAATCTATACCAAGTCATATCAAGCAAGACAACAGCAAAACCAGGTTTAAATTTTTATTAAAACAGTATCTATTAACAAAGAATACTTTATAAATAATTTAATAGGTTATGGTAAACTGCTGGGTAGTAAAAGCTTGTGTTTGACTTGCCATTCATATGAGTGTGAGATTGCGGGATGCATGCAATGGTATGGGATTTCCTGCCTTTGAGATAAGAACTGGTGTTGGCTGTATGCATGTGCAAAAGTGAGCAAGTCTCATATCAATGGGAAATCATTTGGAAAACTAGAAAAATTGCATTTCCTAGCGAAAATGCAGTGGGAATGCTCATTGCTGAAAAGAATTTGAAAAACGCTGCTAAAAATGCATGAATCTCACATAAAATGCAGTGTAATGCTGAAAAATGTGGAAGCTGAAACATGTAAAAGTGGCAGAAATGGAGGCTAGTAAAAGTAAAAAGGAGTGGCGGTAGTAGTAGAAGTAGTAGTAAAAGTAGTAGTAGTAGTAGTAGAAGTAGTAGTAGAAGTAATAGTAGAAGTAGTACTAGAAGTAGTAGTAGAAGTAGTAGAAATAGTAGTAGAATTAGTGGTAGAAGTAGTAGAAATAGTAGTAGAAGTAGTAGAAGTAGTAAAAGTAGTAGTAAAAGTAGTAGTAGAAGTAGTAGAAGTAGTAAAAGTAATAGTAGAAGTGGGTTTGAAGAATTCTCCCATAGACTTCCATTGTAAAAATTGGTTAAAAAAAAAGTTTTACAGTGTAAAAACTATAAAAGTTAGAAAGCTGAAAAGTAATAGCATCAATGTCCTAAAAGAGCTTAACATCCTGGTAGTTGAATGGTTTTAATAGCATAAAGTATGAAGGAGTAGATAGCTGTCAAAAAAGGTACGGAAGAATAATAATAATAACTAGAAAAAAATGCATTTCCTAGCGAAAATGCAGTGGGAATGCTCATTGCTGAAAAGAATTTGAAAAACGCTGCTAAAAATGCATGAATCTCACATAAAATGCAGTGTAATGCTGAAAAATGTGGAAGCTGAAACATGTAAAAGTGGCAGAAATGGAAGCTAGTAAAAGGAAAAAGGAGTGGCGGTAGTAGTAGAAGTAGTAGTAAAAGTAGTAGTAGTAGTAGAAATAGTAGTAGAATTAGTGGTAGAAGTAGTAGAAATAGTCGTAGAAGTAGTAGAAGTAGTAGTACAAGTAGTAGAAGTAGTAGTAGAATTAGTAGAAGTAGTACCAGAAGTAGTAGTAGAAGTAGTAGAAATAGTAGTAGAATTAGTGGTAGAAGTAGTAGAAGTAGTAGAAGTAGTAAAAGTAGTAGTAAAAGTAGTAGTAGAATTAGTAGTAGTACTAGAAGTAGTAGTAGAAGTAGTAGAAGTACTAGAAATAGTAGTAGAAGTAGTAGAAATAGTAGTATAAGTAATAGTAGTAGTAGAAGTAGTAGTAGAAGTCGTACTAGAAGTAGTAGAAGTAGTAGAAATAGTAGTAGAAGTAGTAGTAGAAGTAGTAGAAGTAGTAGTAGAATTAGTAGAAGTAGTACCAGAAGTAGTAGTAGAAGTAGTAGAAATAGTAGTAGAATTAGTGGTAGAAGTAGTAGTAGAAGTAGTAGTAGAAGTAGTAGAAGTAGTAAAAGTAGTAGTAGAAGTAGTAGTAGAATTAGTAGTAGTACTAGAAGTAGTAGTAGAAGTAGTAGAAGTACTAGAAATAGTAGTAGAAGTAGTAGAAATAGTAGTATAAGTAATAGTAGTAGTAGAAGTAGTAGTAGAAGTCGTACTAGAAGTAGTAGAAGTAGTAGAAATAGTAGTAGAATTAGTGGTAGTAGTAGTGGAAGTAGTAGAAATAGTAAAAGTAGTAGTAAAAGTAGTAGTAGAAGTAGTAGTAGAATTAGTAGTAGTACTAGAAGTAGTAGTAGAAGTAGTAGAAGTACTAGAAATAGTAGTAGAAGTAGTAGAAACAGTAGTATAAGTAATAGTAGTAGTAGAAGTAGTAGTAGAAGTCGTACTAGAAGTAGTAGAAATAGTAGTAGAATTAGTGGTAGAAGTAGTAGTAGTAGAAGTAGTAGAAGTAGTAGAAATAGTAGTAGAATTAGTGGTAGAAGTGGTAGTAGTAGAAGTAGTAGAAATATTAGTAGAAGTAGTAGTAGAAGTAGTAGAAATAATAGTAGAAGTAGTAAAAGTAGTAGTAGAAGTAGTAGAAGTAGTAGCAGAACTAGAAAAAATTGCATTTCCTAGCGAAAATGCAGTGGGAATGCTCATTGCTGAAAAGAATTTGAAAAACGCTGCTAAAAATGCATGAATCTCACATAAAATGCAGTGTAATGCTGAAAAATGTGGAAGCTGAAACATGTAAAAGTGGCAGAAATGGAAGCTAGTAAAAGGAAAAAGGAGTGGCGGTAGTAGTAGAAGTAGTAGTAAAAGTAGTAGAAGTAGTAGAAATAGTAGAAATAGTAGTAGAAGTAGTAGTAGAAGTAGTAGAAATAGTAGAAATAGTAGTAGAAGTAGTAGTAGAAGTAGTAGAAATAGTAGTAGAATTAGTGGTAGAAGTAGTAGTAGAAGTAGTAGAAATAGTAGTAGAAGTAGTAGTAGTAGTAGTAGTAGTAGTAGTAATAGTAGTAGTAGTAGTAATAGTAATAGTAATAGTAGTAGGAGTAGTAATAGTAGTAGTAATAGTAGTAGTAGTAGAAGTAGTAGTAGAAGTAGTAGAAATAGTAGTAGAAGTAGTAAAAGTAGTAGTAGAAGTAGTAGAAATAGTAGAAATAGTAGTAGAAGTAGTAGTAGAAGTAGTAGAAATAGTAGTAGAAGTAGTAGTAGTAAAAGTAGTAGTAGAAGTAGTACTAGAAGTAGTAGTAGAAGTAGTAGAAGTAATAGTATTAGTAGAAGTAGTAGAAGTAGTAGTAGAAATAGTAGTAGAAGTAGGAGTAGAAGTAGTAGAAATAGTAGTAGAATTAGTGGTAGAAGTAGTAGTAGAAGTAGTAGTAGAAGTAGTAGAAGTAGTAGAAGTAGTAAAAGTAGTAGTAGAAGTAGTAGAAATAGTAGAAATAGTAGTAGAATTAGTGGTAGAAGTAGTAGTAGAAGTAGTAGAAATAGTAGTAGAAGTAGTAGAAGTAGTAAAAGTAGTAGTAGAAGTAGTAGAACTAGTAGAAATAGTAGTAGAAGTAATAGTAGTAGTAGAAGTAGTAGAAGTAGTAGTAGAAGTAATAGTGGAAGTAGTCGTAGAAGTAGTAGAAATAGTAGTAGAATTAGTGGTAGAAGTAGTACTAGAAGTAGTAGTAGAAGTAGTAGAAAAAGTAGAAATAGTAGTAGAAGTAATAGTAGTAGTAGAAGTAGTAGAAGTAGTAGTAGAAATAGTAGTAGAAGTAGTAGAAATAGTAGAAGTAGTAGAAGTAGTAGAAATAGTAGTAGAATTAGTGGTAGAAGTAGTAGTAGAAGTAGTAGAAATAGTAGAAATAGTAGTAGAAGTAGTAGAAGTAGTAAAAGTAGTAGTAGAAGTCGTAGAAGTAGTAGTAGAATTAGTAGAAGTAGTAAAAGTAATAGTAGAAGTGGGTTTGAAGAATTCTCTCATAGACTTCCATTGTAAAAATTGGTTAAAAAAAAGTTTTACAGTGTAAAAACTATAAAAGTTAGAAAGCTGAAAAGTAATAGCATCAATGTCCTAAAAGAGCTTAACATTCTGGAAGTTGAATGGTTTTAATAGCATAAAGTATGAAGGAGTAGATAGCTGTCAAAAAAGGTACGGAAGAGGAATAATAACTAGAAAAAGTTGCATTTCCTAGCGAAAATGCAGTGGGAATGCTCATTGCTGAAAAGAATTTGAAAAACGCTGATAAAAATGCATGAATCTCACATAAAATGCAGTGTAATGCTGAAAAATGTGGAAGCTGAAACATGTAAAAGTGGCAGAAATGGAGGCTAGTAAAAGTAAAAAGGAGTGGCGGTAGTAGTAGAAGTAGTAGTAAAAGCAGTAGAAGTAGTAGAAATAGTAGAAATAGTAGTAGAAGTAGTAGTAGAAGTAGTAGAAATAGTAGTAGAAGTAGTAAAAGTAGTAGTAGAAGTAGTAGAAGTAGCAGTAGAATTAGTAGAAGTAGTACTAGAAGTAGTAGTAGAAATAGTAGAAATAGTGGTTGAAATAGTAGTAGAAGTAGTAGAAATAGTAGTAGAAGTAATAGTAGTAGTAGTTGTAGTAGTAATAGTAGTAGTAAAAGTAGTAGTAGAAGTAGTAGAAATAGTAGAAATAGTAATAGTATTAATAGTAATAGTTGTAGTAATAGTAGTAGTAGTAGTAGTAGTAATAGTAGTAGTAGAAGTAATAGTAGAAGTAGTACTAGAAGTAGTAGTAGAAGTAGTAGAAATAGTGGTTGAAGTAGTAGTAATAGTAGTACTAGAAGTAGTAGTAGAAGTAGTAGAAATAGTAGTAGAATTAGTGGTAGAAGTAGTAGTAGAAGTAGTAGAAATAGTAGAAATAGTAATAGTAGTAATAGTAATAGTAGTAGTAATAGTAGTAGTAGTAGTAGTAGTAATAGTAGTAGTAAAAGTAGTAGTAGAAGTAATAGTAGAAGTAGTACTAGAAGTAGTAGTAGAAGTAGTAGAAATAGTGGTTGAAGTAGTAGTAGTAGTAATAGTAGTAGTAAAAGTAGTAGTAGAAGTAGTAGAAGTAGTAGTAGAATTAGTAGAAGGAGTACTAGAAGTAGTAGAAATAGTAGTAGAATTAGTGGTAGTAGAAGTAGTAGTAGAAGTAGTAGTAGAATTAGTAGAAGGAGTACTAGAAGTAGTAGTAGAAGTAGTAGAAATAGTTGTAGAATTAGTGGTAGAAGTAGTAGTAGAAGTCGTAGAAATAGTAGTAGAAGTAATAGTAGTAGTAGTAGTAGTAATAGTAGTAGTAGAATTAGTAGTAGAAGTAGTACTAGAGGCAGTAATAGAAGTAGTAGAAGTAGTAGTAGTAGTAGAATTAGTAGAAGTAGTACTAGAAGTAGTAGTAGAAGTAGTTGAAGTAGTAATAGTAGTAGTAATAGTAGTAGTAGTAATAGAAGTAGTAGAAGTAGTAGTAGTAGAATTAGTAGAAGTAGTATTAGAAGTAGTAGTAGAAGTAGTTGAAGTAGTAATAGTAGTAGTAATAGTAGTAGTAGTAGAAGTAGTAGTAGAAGTAATAGTAGAAGTAGTACTAGAAGTAGTAGTAGAAGTAGTAGAAGTAGTAGAAATAGTAGTAGAATTAGTGGTAGAAGTAGTAGAAATAGTAGAAATAGTAGTAGAAGTAGTAGTAGAAGTAGTAGAAATAGTAGTAGAAGTAGTAGAAGTAGTAGAAGTTGTAAAAGTAGTAGTAGCAGTAGTAGAAGTAGTAAAAGTAATAGTGGAAGTGGGTTTGAAGAATTCTCTCATAGACTTCCATTGTAAAAATTGGTTGAAAAAAAGTCTTACAGTGTAAAAACTATAAAAGTTAGAAAGCTGAAAAGTAATAGCATCAATGTCCTAAAAGAGCTTAACATTCTGGTAGTTGAATGGTTTTAATAGCATAAAGTATGAAGGAGTAGATAGCTGTCAAAAAAGGTACGGAAGAAGAATAATAACTAGAAAAAATTGCATTTCCTAGCGAAAATGCAGTGGGAATGCTCATTGCTGAAAAGAATTTGAAAAACGCTGCTAAAAATGCATGAATCTCACATAAAATGCAGTGTAATGCTGAAAAATGTGGAAGCTGAAACATGTAAAAGTGGCAGAAATGGAAGCTAGGAAAAGGAAAAAGGAGTGGCGGTAGTTGTAGAAGTAGTAGTAAAAGTAGTAGTAGTAGTAATAGTAGAAGTAGTACTAGAAGTAGTAGTAGTAGCAGTAGAAATAGTAGTAGAATTAGTGGTAGAAGTAGTAGAAATAGTAGAAATAGTAGTAGAAGTAATAGTAGAAGTAGTAGAGGTAGTAGAAGTAGTAATAGAAGTAGTAGTAGAATTAGTAGAAGTAGTACTAGAAGTAGTAGTTGAAGTAGTAGAAGTAGTAGAAATAGTAGTAGAATTAGTGGTTGAAGTAGAAGTAGTAGAAACAGTAGTAGAAGTAGTGGAAGTACTAGTAAAAGTAGTAGTACAATTAGTAGAAGTAGTACTAGAAGTAGTAGAAGTAGTAAAAGTAATAGTAGAAGTGGGTTTGAAGAATTCTCTCATAGACTTCCATTGTAAAAATTGGTTGAAAAAAAGTCTTACAGTGTAAAAACTATAAAAGTTAGAAAGCTGAAAAGTAATAGCATCAATGTCCTAAAAGAGCTTAACATTCTGGTAGTTGAATGGTTTTAATAGCATAAAGTATGAAGGAGTAGATAGCTGTCAAAAAAGGTACGGAAGAAGAATAATAACTAGAAAAATTGCATTTCCTGCGGAAATACAGTGTGAATGCTAAAGGCTGAAGCGATTTCGGAAATCTGTTGAATGAATGAAAAAAAGAATCAACATATTGATAGCTGAACAATTTCTGCAGCTGAAAATGAAGCTGAATGTTTGAAGGAGTTCAAAAGGCAGAAAGATTAATATTTTAAAAAGCTAAGAGGGCAGAAAGTTGAAGGAGGCTGAAAGACTCGAAAAAGTTGAACATTTTAATTGCTGAACATGAAGTTGAATGTTTGAAAGAAATGAAAATAAATATAAAGAAAAGATGAAAAGCACAAGGCTGGAAGAGCTTACAAAATTGAACATATTGATAGCTGAACACTTTCTGTAGCTGAACATGAAGCTGAATGTTTGATGGAGTTGAAAATGCTGAATGAGCAGACATGCTGCAGCAGGAGCAGATCCTTAAACTTTGAAGCGAAATCTGCTGAATGTACTGCCGAAAAGCTGAAAAGGCTGAAAGAGCTGAAAAAGCTGAACATTTTAGTGGTAGAACGGTTTCAATAGCTGAACGTATGCAGAAGTTATAGCAGAATGAAATTTGAAAAATTCCCCATAAGCGGCAATGTTAAATTATTTGCAGAAAAAGCTGAATTGCTGAAAAAGTTGAAAGGTTGAAAAGCTGAAAAGCAGAAGGCTGAAAGAGCTGAAAAAGCTGAACATTTCAATGGTTGAATGGTTTGAATAGCTGAAAGTATGCCGAAGTTATAGCAGATTGAAATTTGACAAATTCCCCATAAGGATGAATGGGGGAAATTTTGCAGAAAAAGCTGAATATTTCCAAAAGTATAAAAGGTAGACAAAAGAAAAATACAAGCAGTAATGTCCTTAAGAAGCTGCACATTTTGATACTTGAATGGTTTCTGTAGCACAAGATTTGTAGGAGGAGATAGGTGCCGAAAAACGTACGGAATCAGGAATAATAATAAAAAATTCCAGAAGAACAATAAAAAATTCCAGAAGAACAATAGTGTGAATGCCTTTAGCATTCACACTAATAACTTATAAGCATTCCCACTAATAAAGAACAGAAGAACAATAGTGGGAATGCTATGAGCATGGGATGTCATTTTTACCTTTTTGTGGATAGTACAGACATTTTGTAGATTATGTACATCTTTATATCTGTCATGACGTGAAACTCAAACTTGGGAGCTTGTCCTGTCTGTATTTTGTGGTCTGGTGTTGTTTGTTATGTGTAACTGTTTTCTTTGTTTTTCTGTGGCGTCATGTGATGTTATGTTGTATGTACAATAACAAAAATATATAGGTGTGATGGCTGTGGACCCCAGGAAGGATAGCTACGGTTTTCTGTGCTAATGGGGATCCAAATAAACCAAACCAAACAAATAAGAGACTTGGGATGGCCTAGAACATGGTGGACCTCGAACGACTTCTGGTTCAAGCGAGGAGCTAGCAGCAGCACTATAAAAATAAGAGACTTGGGATGGACCCCCGTGTATGCACTTTTAACTTCTATCCATGCCCGTGAAAACACGGATGCTTCATACACATCTTCTTCTCGACAGCACAGAAAATCTATACAATCAGCACAGTTTTAAAGTGGACACCCAAGATTAGTGTCACCAATTCAGTATCTATCTAAATGCCTCCCCTTCTGTTCCTGAGTTACAATGTTAAGTAATGGCCGCAAAATTCCCTTGAGGTGTTCTTTTGATAGTATGTTCATGAGAATGGGACAGACGGTTGGAGAGACAGACAGACGGACAACCTGAAATCATAATGCCTCTGGTCACAGCTATTGCCAGCTCAGAGGGAAATAAATGGCTGTTTGTGCCACTAGCTGAGATGAGTAAAAGTGATGACAATTTTATAACAAAATAACTCCCCAAAATCATGCCGTACTGCCTGATCTGCATCAACATCCTCTCAGCTGCTCCACTCCACCAACCTCCATGTGAGTGGATTCATATGGAGCCAGGAAACTTCCACCCTGGGGCAAGTCCAAAAGATGGACACGCTTCCCACTAACACAGCAATGGGACTCTCTTTTCTTTATGACTCTATCATCAACTTTGTGGTTGCATTAAAACAGAGACCAGGTCTTTCCCATGCTGGTAGATGATAAATGCACTTATCACACACACATTCATACGCTGGGAGCAGAGGCTACTATGCAAGTTGCCACTAGGAGTGGGAATCACCAGAGGACCCATGATACAGTATTATCACAATATTTACATCATGATATGATATTACTGTGATAATAAATGTACTGTTATATGCTAAGTATTACGATTATTATAATTTATTACCTTTTTTTCCAACTGCAAAATAGGAAAATGTCAACATCAGTTTTACCTCATAAGATAAAGTTTTCAGTCTGTTCAACTGACTTCAATAATTTTTTTGCAGCAAAAAGTGATGCAAAGCAGATAGACTGACCATGACTGTCACAAAATCTCAACGGATTTAATGTCCTCTGAGAGGCCACATGAAGCATGAGAAACAGTTCACATGCAGGTATTGTGCAAACTGAGAACTGAATGGCAACACCCTTGTTAAAAGTGAATAATCCCCCATTTTTGTGCTGCCTTTTGCAGGTCTGCAATGTTTACTCCAGTGTGACTTTCATGTTCTCTTTGACATAATGTGCCATTATAGTCGCATATGAATCCACTGACCTTGAAGTCCAGGTGTCCAAAGTTAATGCCACCCTTCCTGTTGTACTCAAAGATCCCTTGTTGCATGGTATACTGGTACCAATGGTAGACTGTGGTACTTAAACACCACGGTACACATGATACCATAATGTTGGAGTACCGTAGTACTACAGTACCTCACGGTACCACTACTGTGGGATAAGTTCAAAGTCCAATCACAAGAGGGTGAGTGTCCATGCGCCGCCCAATAACGGCACGCGCTGTCCACCTGGCACTCAATATGCTGCTGCAGTGGTTTGTTTTCCAGAGACATTTCAGATATTAGCTGAGCTACTGAGTATCTTTAAACAGTTAAAGTTATTTTTTATTTCTCTTTACTTGTAGGCTAGATTTGTTTATATATGCTACAGTGATTTGTTTTCCACAGAGCTCTATAGTGCGAGCATTTTACTCGCATTTGCGACTAAAAATAGTTCGGCGCGAGCAAAAGAAATCATTCAGGAGCACGCTGTGCGAGTACAGATTTCAACCAGCAGCAGAAACAAAAGCCGAATCCTGTCGGTTGTGGGTTGGACGGGGGTCACAGACAGGAATACGGCAGAGCGCTACAGCCACCGCAAGATACTGAGGCAACTGAGAAGCCCAGCTCCAGGTCTAATAATTTCCTCTTTGTTGGTGTCCCAACTGCCTCGTAGTACCTGAACAGTTGAGTCGTGACGGCACACAGTTATGTGTCGTGTCAGAGGACAAATGAGCCGTTCATCGTTCTCTCTTTGTGGCAGGTAACGGTCCACAAACCTCACCGCACTTAAGGGACTGTTCTTAACTTGTCAGAGGAGGAGGGTAGCTGGTTGATTTTTATTTTATTTATTTATTTTATTTCGATTCCCTCTATGTTAATCACTTATTGATGCTGTTTTTGAAGTATGAATAAGTCAGTAAGTAATTTATTTCATTCAACTGTCACTGATGTATTATAGAAAAGTGATTTATCTTTTTATAAATGACAAAAGGCACATCTGCCTCATTTTTGCTGTGGTATCATGATACTACTCAGAACCATGATACTTTCATTGGTATCGTACCGTGGGTCCCAATTTTGGTACCATGACAACACTACCCCCAACTTTATGCTTCACTTCCCTGTAGAGCTTGGGTACGGCTGTGTAGGTGAAAAAACGTTGACACATACCTGGGTTCCAGTGTTTTTAGCATGTAACAACAGCCTTTGTTTTCAACAATGCTGCATGGATCAGATCTCTGCACATGAAGTAGGTGATGACATGCCAGAATGCAGTGGCCAGGCAACAAACCACCTAGTCTCGCCACCAGACAATCAGAGATCTCCATCTTCTGATAGTCTGGGGACACTCCTTTCTAAAGTGTGTTTAACACACCGGATGTGCGCTCCCCCTTTTCTTGTCCGCAAGGAAACAAACACACAGAAAGCTTGAAAATGGTTGCCGAGAGATTTACCTCTGTTTTTATCAAACGTGTGCTCAGTCCACAAGATTGTGCAAATGAAGAACTTACAGTGACACTGTTTGAAACTTTTAACGCAGTCGGACTATGTTTACGAGCACAAGAGTTCAGCGAGCCACCGAAGGACCGCCCTGTGGATTTACTATTGGTTCTGCAACGTAAGGAGTTTTTTTAAACTCTGAAATTGTATCCGCCCATCTAAACACAAAATCAGGGAGAAAGACATCAGTCTTTAGTTAAGCAAAGCGTCTAAAGAATGACTTGTGAGTCTACAAACCACTGACCCACTGATAAGTGGACAACCGCTCCACCTTCTGAGCTACAGCTGAATGCAAGATAATAAAATACAAGAGCAGCTCATCAAAACACTGCTCTACAGTGTTGTCAAAAACTCCACAGGGTATCTTCTATTCTGCAATTCTGCATACAGTACAACTAAAGTATAATTTTAAGTTGTGTTACATTGATCCACACAAACAGTTTTACCAGTAAGAGTCTTCTGGGTATGCCCTGTCTCAGGCTGACTTCACTCTTGCTGCGGTCACACAGCAAGCTAGGAAATATGTCCAACAGCAAATCTCCCAATGACCTGAGGTAAGGACAGGTAAAAAAGGACAGGTCAGAGATTATCAGAGAACTTGACATTATTTACCAGCCACATCACAGAGGGACAAATTTCCAACAATTGCCCAATTTTTATTTCAAAAATACCATACACCTGTTCCCTCATGAATCTGTATATATCCCCAGAAAACATTGGTTATTGCAATCCCTATATCAGTATATGGACCCCGCACCCGCCATGGCGACTGCACTGAGCTCTTGTTGATTATTGGCCCAGTCGTCTGTGAAACATTTGATCCAATCACATTCTCTTTTGCCTCCCTAAAAAACACATTGGCAACCAGGTAACAAATGTATTTCTATGAGATGAGAGTGGAAACAAGAAGAAAACAACACATATGCTGTACTATGGCAACATACAGACACAGTAAATGTTTGAACAAAGAACTGTCACACACGTGGTGCTTCTCAAAGTTAAGGAAGGATCCTTTAACAGCTGAATTTTTAATAAGACTATGTCATAGAATAACGCCGAAAGACTGTTCCAATACCAAGGATTCTTCAAAGTCTACCAAGGACAGAGTCCTTCCTTTTAGAGAGTTTTCAAGGTGCCCATGTGTATCCTCAGTAGGCATGAAGAACCAACAATTCTTTGACAACAATTTGCCTGAACTGAAGGCAGGGCCTCTCAATAACACACACCTGGGTACTTGCTAGTAGTGTTGCAGCGATACAGCGGATATGAAAACTAATGGTTATCATACTGTGTTTATCATACATTTGCTTATCTACTGTATTGGAAAAAAAGTGCAACTGGACGGAGAATCTCATCATTATTTTAGTTATTTACAAAAGGGACACTTTTTACATATCGTTACATTAAAAAAAATGCTTTCAAGTCTCAGTGAAAGTAATAAAACGTTTGTTCAACCATTAAAAACCCTTCCATTTCCTTCCTTTAAGGATCATTCTGACTGATACTAATAATTCTGTAATACCATAATACCATGAAACTGCAATATTTTCTGTGACAGTTATTGTACGATGAAAATCTCATACCGTTGCAACCTTACTTGCTAGCCTGTTCCAATGTATTTCCACCTAATGCTAGGAAGGAATCTTGCCTAGCATCTCTCTAGGACCCGACTTGAGAGGACCCATCCTACTAAGGAAGCAACCTTGACTTTGAGGAGCAGCAACTGGCTTTTCCTTACAGCCTTGTTGAATGCTTGCCGTAGATATGTCCACAGCTGCTACTACAGCTACTCCTGCACAGACAAGAGTGCAATTCTTTTAAATAAATAACTTGCAGGTTTTGTGTAAAGCATGTTGTTACATGGTATGTGTGTTGGTGGTTCCCTCCTTGGTTCTATCCATGTGTGGAGTAGCTCTCAGTGGGCAGCACCTTGCATCACAACTCTTTAGCCATCAGAGTGTGTTTGTAAATGGATGAATGAGGGGCTTCTTTTAAAAAGCCCTCCCTAAGTGTCCATTTATCCATTTCCACATCCTGAGCAGCAGTGGTGTATTTTGGCACTATATGTATACACTACATCACTTACGTGTGGTCACAAATACAAGTACAGAAGTTCAACAGACATATCTTTCAGCCTTTAGAGGCCAGTGCAGTTATGTGTTTCCTACTTCCAAGATGTATTCTGGAGTTACCCTCAAAGGGTCCAGTGTGGGGGATTTAGGGGGATGTATTGGCAGATATGGAATATAACATAATAAGCATATCTTTAGTGTGTAATCACATGAAAATAAGAATTGTTGTGTTTTGATGTTTCTACAGTAGCCCACAACAGACACATTAAACACTGGCTCCAGCTAGGGCCATTGGCATTACCGCTTTTTTGCGTCAGTCACTGTAGTAAGAAGCCCATCTGAAACAAGCTGCGGAGTGCAAGTCTGGATCTAAGGTTTATCAGAGAAAAAAGGTGGGCACATATTGGCAGGTGCTGGCTAGCAGTAGTCTCCGTCAAGCCAAACTGTGGCAGAGATACACTCATTTGTAATGTGAAACTGCTTTATTCAGTGTTTTTACCAGTTTAAATCACCTGATCTGTTTGTTTTGGAGAGGAAGAAATCTTGGAGTATTTGGCTCCAGAACAATGAACACTGAGGGAATTCTAACCAGAAGTTTTAGCTGGTTGCAATCTGCAATTTATTACAAGACACCACCAAGTCCCCCTAAGTCTTACGCAATTCACCTTTCACAAAGCAATGATAAATTCCACCATACTTCAGTGAGGATCTGAGTAAATTCTTCATTGACAAGTTTTTAATTTTTTTTTTTTTTTACCAGAAATGATTATCAAGTAAGGTTCCATATTCTACTGACTTTACAATGCTGGACAGGAAAGCCTGTTGTCTCTGTTGTATTGATCTTTATTGTCTTATTCAAAGCGGACATCTTTTTTATTATGATTCAACTACTTCACCTGGTACTGTGGCAAAACCTAGTACACCAAACTAGAGACTGGAAATCAAATACTTGGAGCAAAGAGTCACGATGTGTCTGAAGAAGAGGCAATTCAGGCACCTTTCACAGATCACACATTTGCTCCTAATTTAATCAGTACAGCTGTCTGCACAGGTTGTATAATGAGCTGCTATGCTATATGTGCATTATAGTGACCAAAGCATGATATAGAGCATATTTAAACCTTTTCAGCTGTTTAGCGTGCAGTATTAGTATTAGTGATTGTGTGCCTCTGAACATTGCCAAAACGCATGTGACATACACTCAATACTGTGTTTAGACAGGGTGTTAAATTGAAGGCTACAGAGAAGAGGAGATGTCATACATTCTCTGGTAGGTGCTGAGAGTCAAGTGGGTGGAGTGGTCCACTCCTGTGGGTGTATCTGCTTGATGAATAGTTCCTCTGGGAAAGTACAGAAGATCTCCTGCCTGTGGAGGGAGAGGATTACTCACTTAAACAGAAAACAAAAATGTTTTATACCAACAAGATATTTGTCTTATGTTTTGTTTACAGGTATATGAATAGAAATATTTGGGATGCTCTAAATAAACATGTATGACAGTGTATTTCAATTTCTGCCAATATCCAGCACATTGAAGAGGAGTACACCAACATTTCACAGGTCACAATCAACAACCTAATCAACTTTGGGTTTCTGAGGTATCTGTGACCAAAAAATGCATTTCTGGGGTGTTAGTCATGTGAACTCCTATGTCTTTTTTCTAAGACAAAACAACAATTTTACGGTGTCCTTTTATTGTGACCATCACAAGGCACACCTGTGTAGTAATGAAGCTGTTTTATCAGCATCTTGATAAGCCACACCTGTAAGGTGAATGGATTATCGTTGCAAAGGTGCAAGAGCTCACCAACAAATATTTCAACAAATTTGTGTACAAAATTTTTAGAGAAATAAGTCTTTCGTATGCATTATTTTTTTTAGAACTTTTACATTAACTTATGGAAAAAATGGAAGCAAACACAAAAGTGTTGGGTTTAAAATAGGGATGTGTTAGCTAGCTTAGCAGTGGAGTTTATGTCAGACAGATGAGGAGAGGATAGTGTTGCATCATAAAAGGACAACACAGCACTGTGGGACTAATCCTTGGACATCGTGGGTTTTTGTTTTGAATTGGCCTTTGGATTTAAAACCTTTTTTTTCTCCCGTGAAGGACATCGTTAGGCAGCGGCCTCTAGCTTTACTGTGGTCAGGACAGTACACGGTTGTCAGTTACTGTACTTCGAATGCACGGATTCACTCCTCTGAGCTCCTTCACAGACTGTAACGGTAACACATCTGTGAGCCTGATTGTTTTATTCAACCCATCAATCATGCCTTTATTGCAGACTCAGTGGTCCATAAAAGAATACAATACAAAAACATAAAATACAAAATATACATTCCACATAAAAGACAGCAGTCCTATATAAAATGTACAAAAATAAAAACAAATACAGGCTCTTGTGCCAATGCTCCCTGAGGCTAGATGTGTAGCAAATACAGCTCTTCCCTGGATTGGTTAAGACCCCAATGATGTAGTTTTCTATGTCTACATATGCATTTGTAGATTAAGTTCCTTAACACGGCCTTCAAAGTATTGACCCTGGCAGTCACAAATATCTCATTCGCACTGCACCATCTAGGTTTTTTAAGTAGTATTCTCAAGGCATCGTTACATGCCACTTGAAGTTTCTGCATGCTTCCTTTTTTTATAGCTACCCCACAAATGAGCAGTATACAGAACACATGCTGAACTTGTGTACCAGGGTGTTCATCTGAGCATACAACCTGCAGCACTGTCCGTAGATATCCTCATCATCTTTCATTTGTTCTGTGGTCATATGTCCAAGATACTTGACCTTATTTTTTAGGCAAAGAATATTATTAGAGAATTTGAAGTCTGATCATTTTTACATTTTTGTCCTCATTGGTTCTGCTGATTAACACAACACTCTTACTGGCATTATATTTAACATCATTTTCCATGTCATACTCAGTGCATATTTTAAGGAGCTGCTGAAGACCAGTGCTACTCTATGGTGTAAGAAAACTATCAAAAAGATGTGTGCATAATTTTAACCATTCGTATTCATAATGTTAAACATTTGTATGTCAATAAAATTGTTGTACACAAAATTCTGCTGTCATATACGTGAGTCTGTGAAACTGTTCGGGTTAGGATGTTTTGTTTTGTTTTTTAAGATATTTTTTGGGGCATTTTTAGCCTTTAATTGATAGGACAGACAAGTGTGAAAGGGGGGAGAGAGAGGGATTGACATGCAGCAAAGGGCCACAGGCTGGAGCTGAACCCAGGCCGCTGCGGCAACAGCCTTGTCCATGGGCGTGTGCTTTAACAAGAAGCCACCGATGCCCCAGGGTTAGGATTGTTTTTATGTGAGTATGAATCTAACGCCAGGGCCACACGGGATGCGGAAGTGCTGCGAATAGCCTCAAAGCGCCTCAAAGCGAAGCCAGTTTCCTTTCGGTGCCCACGTTAACCGATTGTGTCATCCACACCGGCCGCACCACACAGCTCGTTGGCAGTGTGGCCCTGGCATAAAAGCTGTGAGTGCACAGTCTTGTGAATACAACTCTAATTTCTACAACTACAAAGTCCTCACTGTGAACACAAATTCAAGTTTGTGGATACAGGCAGGTCACAGGGGAAAGAAATCTAACTGAGATTCCTCCAAATGCGCATGCCCCAAAGGCAAAGATGGCTGACGACAGTGGGTGGAGCTGACAGCTTATGTTGCTGTGTCCTATTTCTGCAGTCCTGTAAATCATTTTGTAGACCAAACAGCCTACATCAAGAAATTTCTGATGTAAGCCACTAACAGAGTCTATTCATTTATTTTTCATTTTCATTTCTGCCACACTATCAACACATGCTCATTCTTCCATACAGGTAGGCCTATGTGTGGTTCTGAAATGAAAAGTAAATACATGCTATCTATAACTAGGTTGTAAATAAATCATAAACATCAAATATCAAATTAATCCATTTTTTGGTGTATTTATTTACTTGTTAATTTGTCTAATTGATTAATTTATATTAATGTATTTTTCCTCAGATGTTACCCTGTGCTTACATAACGTTAATGTTATAGAATGGCTAAAAAGGTACACGGACCCAAACCCGGCCCGTTTTTGGTTTTTGGTCCGTGTAAGTTTTTAGCCATTCTGTAACATCAGTCACCATCAGTTCAATATTTTGTTTTAACCAAATAACGGAAAACGGAAATACCATGGTTTTTCATTTTAGACAAAAAAAAAAAAAACAAACTACAAATGATAAAACAGAGCTGTTTTTCTGTTTTTGTTGTCTGAATCAAAAAAGGAAAAAAAACCCTGAGAAAACCAAATTCAAATAATGGTCCGATTTTGGTTTCTTCCAATGCTTGTTTTCATCTTTCCCCTTGAAAGGAATGTGAGGAAAAGTAAGACAGGTGAGCTTCCCAAAGTCCAAGAAAATATGGGCCATTCAAAATAAAAGCCAAGAGAATACAATAGCCATTCTATAACATTAACGTTATGCGAGCACATACCAGGGTAACATCTGAGGAAAAATATGTTAATATAATATAAATCAGACAAATTAACAAGTAAATAAATACACCATAAAATGGATCAATGGAAACAGGGATTGATAACATGTAGATTAATATTGTGCATTTGATTCATCTACACAGCATGAGTAAAGTCTTAGATTAATGATTTGCATTTTTTGGTGCAACACAGTTCGCAATATAGTTTAACCAACAATTACCAGCAACTACTGTGTGTGTTGTTGAGTTGTTACTGTTAGCTGTGGTATTTAAGTTAAGTTTAAGTTTATTTACTTTATTAATCCCCCTGAGCGAAACAGAGTGGAAATAGGTTAGGCTGACTCTCCACCAGTAGATGGCAGTATGAGTACTTAAATGTATGCCTGGTTTGTCTCTTTGTGAACTGTTGCCTTATTTTCCAGGTTACTGATGTGGATGTATTTAATACTATTAATTTAATTTGATATTTGATGTTTATGGTTTATTTACAACCTAGTTATGGATAGCATGTTTTTACTTTTCATTTCAGAACCACATGTAGGCCTACAGTGGGTAACAGACTAACTTAGCCACTTTTCTCACGCAAAGCGTGAAGCATGATACGTGAGTTGAGGGAAGGTGCACTTGGCAGCTGTAGCCGCCAGGTGGCAGCAGAGAGCTTGAATACTGCTAAAAGGGTTTAGAGATAATTCCAACTTCGACCACAATGCCAGTGGCAAAGAAGAGTGGCGCTGTCCATGAATGTTTTCAGCAGTCTTCAAAGCAGAAAATACAGGAAGTCACAGAAATGTTTACATCCTGTTAGAGAATAAATTAAATATATCAGTCTACTCAAACTTGTCGCTGGTGCTCGAGTTGAGGGGGGCATCCAAATAAAAACTGCCCCCCCTTCCATTGCTTGTGTCATTTTATCAATGAATGTGGTATTACTGCTATTTCAACATTCAGGAGGTTTCGTGCATATTGAGTGAACAGCTGCAGCTGAGCTGTGTTGTGCTTCCGTCACCAGATTCATCACTAATAAACATACACAAATATTCAAGTCGCAGTTCACATGTACTGCAGCGAATGCTTCTGTAGGATACTGTAAGTCACATAACCAGCCACATAAAGAAAAAAAAATGAAGAAAATGTAACATTAACAATTCCGCGTAGGGCTGGACTCGATTTCAATTTCGATTTAAATAAGAAGACTTCGTTTTCAAGCTCCAAAGGCCAAGATCTAATTCTAAGCGGTCTGTTGTTGACTTGTCTGTTTAAATTTAACACTGGATCACAGTTTAAAATGTAGTTTATATTCATAAATGAACTCTGCCATGGCCTGTTTTAACGATGGACCGCTAATATATGTCATAAAAAATGTTGAAAATTGCAATAGCCTAAATCAAAATTTTAAACAATAGTATACTGTAAATCGGAATCACTGTCGCTGCTCTGAGATACCAGATTTACATGTAAAATACGCTACAATATTTAGATATATATTGCATTACTGTACAATCGTCTCATAATCACTTTATTCGCCAAATACATCAGACAGATACGCAGGAATTTGACTTGGCAATCAGCGCTAAAAAACTATGACAAACAATAATACACATTAGCTGCAACATGATATGCCTCCATAAAAAACTAACAACAAAAACAAGTAAATGTCCACAGCAAAGATAAAGTGCATGTGTGTAAAAATAAGTAAAAACTATTGATAAAATCAGAAATATAAATAGTTCAATGAGTCAATGTTTATCAGGATGATCCTGCTTCATTCCGAACAATTTCACTGTATGAACCTGGACGATCGGCGTGTCTGGAGATAAAAAAAATAATATTCAATGAACTGCTGGTGTCATGCGTCATGCGTAATTGCACATGAGGACACACATTCTTTACTGTACAATATGAAGGAGACTGGACCTCATTCAGCGCTTCTAAAATGTCAGTATGCATGTTCAGATACAGGCTTTTCAATACACGAAACAGACAATCCAAACAGTTTTATCAAACATTTTATTTATTTTTCATCTTTTTCAGGCGGGTGGTGATGGTGGTGATGTGCCAGAAGGAGCTGCGGACATTCATCCAACTCTCTCACCGCTCGCTGACTGGAAAATACGGGTTTTCTTTATATTAACGATTATATTCAAAACCGTTAAACAGAGATGAATAAATAGCCTAATCAAATACAGTGCTGGTGTTAAGTAGCCTAATTATTTTGGTATTTTTTTAATTTAAAGTTTTGACCATTACATTTCCTCCTGTCAGCTGTGTTGAATCTATGTTAACACGCTGTGTACAAGTACAAATATATGTTCCTACTTCACCTCAAGATTTAATAAGAAAACATTGTGACCCCCCCAATGTTGACCTGAAGTTGGCGCCAGTGATTATTATGATAGCCTATTATTTTTCTGGTATTAACACACAACATGAGATCACAGAAATCCGGATGAACACAGAACATGAATTAACAGTATCATGGCTAAGATCCGAAGAACGATCTTTATTGGGAAACGCGGCCATTTCAGCTTTGTCGCAACCCTCCCCCACCCCATTCACCCCCAGCCATCGAATGAATGAGATTAGGCTGCCTGTTACCTTCAGAATGGTTGTTTGTGTTCCCTACTTAACCTGTATTGAAGTGGTGATGATTCAGTCAGAGGTGAGGACAGTGAAGGTGTTTCTATGATGTTTTTCGCAGCAGTATTAAAACACCATTATTGCAAGTGAAACATGAGACTCTTCATAAAGTTTATATATGTAATGTTTTTTTTTGTGTGTGGATCTCTTTATATCTGCTTTAACACTACCCGATGCTGCAGAAGAATAAATGAAAGTTAAAAACTATAAAACTGTGTATAAAAAACACACACTATTTTTTTCAATTTCACAATTGGTGTCGCTCGCAGGGTGCGGCGGACCTGCCTGCGCCTCCGTTTTGACGATGTTGACAAATAGCCTAAATTAGATGAATGAACACTCTCTTGGCAGACACATAAGTAATGTGAAAATATGCAACAGTACAATAAGTTAAATGCTAATTTAACATGCCAGAATTGAATCCCCCTAGCCCAGATTTAGTTTGCATAATGCAACATTGTACTTAAACTTAAAACACTTTTTTTTAATATACAGTAAACCTGCATAGCTGTACTTCTAACTTCATTAAGGGGGAGAAGGGGCGGGGGTAAATTTTGTCCCCACCAGGGATACAAATTATTTCAGCAGAGGCAGGAATACAGCAGAGGGGGGCTTACCAACACTGAGTGAAATCGATGTCCAAAGCATTGCAGTCGAGTCCAGTTGTTGAGGATGTGGCCTTGACAATATTGGTCCCACTGTCGGTTGTGATGCAGACTTGTTTATCTTAACTCAAGCCCCAGGATGCAAGTGCTTCTGACAGTCCTGCAGCAATGATTTCACCTGTATGGTCTTCGGGAAGTATGCAGTTTGAAGACATTTGCTTTTCAAAATCCAATCTTGGTCTATGAAGTGGGCAGTCAGCTCATGTATGGTTCTGATGTGCGACTTGACCACATATCCGACGTGGTAGCAAAGTAAGAAACATTTTGCAGTTCCTTCTCAACTGCCTCTCTACACTTCACATACAGCTGTGGAAACGCGGTCTGGGAGAAATGTTTACGCCAGGAGTTGGTAACGAGGGTCCATTACTTTAACCATCGACTTGAATCCCTTATTTTCGACTGTGCTTATTGGTAGCATGTCTTTTGCAATACAATAAGCAACTGCATTTGTGAGAGTCTCTGTGTCTCTTCGATTTTTTATCGTAAGGCTTTGCGCTGGAGAAAGCGGACTGGATGGTCTGCTGTTGCGGCTGTACAGGCATTGTGGGCTGCATAGCACTTGCTCCGCTTGGGGCTTGTAAACTTTTGCATTGCGCGTGCTCTGCTGTGGCACTGCTTCAGGTGGTAAAAAAGATTTGTCGTATTTCCCGTCTTTGTGGGAACATGTACTCTACATAAATTGCAGTGCACACTACTCTGTTTTTTTGTCCGACCTCAAAAAAACAAAATACGTCCATACCACCGACGTTTTTGTGCCCTTCTTGTCAACAATGTCGCAGTCATCCGTTGAGCCTTGGGCTGTTTCTTCCGTAGTTTCATCGGGGGGATCACTCATTTTCTTTTTTGCAGCGTTTTCTCACTGCTAGTGCTGTCGGCTGCATGTGTTGCGACTGGTTGCGACTAGCTGCTAGCCTGCTACTCTGTGTTGTGTGCTACTTGGCTCTGTTCCAGCACGTGATTGGTTCAGCGCCGTGCGGACTCGGAGCAACTCCATTGTCATTGGCTATTCGTATATTCTATCAAAACATGGACGAATGCCGTCTATCGAAAAGTCTATCGACCATGTTTCATATCTATATCGAGGGAAAGTTATTTTTCGACATATATCGTTATCGTTTATCGCCCAGCCCTACTCGAGCACCAGCGACAAGTTTTAAAATTTTGATTTAGGCTATTGCAATTTTCAACATTTTTTATGACGGATATTAGGCCCATCGTTAAAACAGGCCATGGCAGAGTTCATTTATGAATATAAACTACATTTTAAACTGTGATCCAGTGTTAAATTTAAACAGACAAGTCAACAACAGACCGCTTAGAATTAGATATGGCTGGTTATGTGACTTACAGTATCCTACAGAAGCATTCGCTGCAGTACATGTGAACTGCAACTTGAATATTTGTGTATGTGAATTAGTGATGAATCTGGTGACGGAAGCACAGCACAGCTCAGCTGCAGCTTTCACTCAATATGCGTGAAACCTCCTGAATGTTGTAGCATTAATACCACATTCATTGATAAAATGACACAAGCGATAGGAAGGGGGGGCAGTTTTAGAAGGGGGATGATATGATCTGCTCACAAGTGCCACCTGGTGGTTGTTTGCGCACACTGCAGCTACTCCTGGATAGTAATTAACCCCCCTTCCCCCTCAACTGCCAGCCTCAGATTCTCACGTGTGATTCACGCGTGGATGCGGCCAAATTAGACAGGTACCCACTGTACCTGTATGGAAGAATGAGCATGTGTTGATAGTGTGGCAGAAATGAAAATGAAAAATAAAGTTCGCGGCTTACATCAGAAATTTCTTGATGTAGGCTGTTTGGTCTAAAAATTGATTTACAGGACTGCAGAAATAAGACGCAGCAACATAAGCTGTCAGCTCCACCCGGTCCGCTGTCGTCGGCCATCTTTGCCTTTGGGACATGCGCGTTTGGAGGAATTGTGGTTCGATTACTTTCCCCTGTGACCTGCCTGTGACCACAGTGACGTAATTTCAACACTTTTCAGCTCGTACCCACAAACTTGAATTTGTGTTCACTTCGTATCGTAGAAATTAGAATTGTATTCAAAAGACTTTGCACTCACAGCTTTTAGATTCATACTCATAAAAACAATCCTAAGCCGAACAATTTCACAGACTCATGCAGGGTTAAAGCAAGAAAAAAATTGTGCCTGAAATGTGGAGCACGGAATATTTGTGCCTGAAATCTGAAATCATTTCCGGAGCGGGGACTTGGTGTATGAATGACTACGTGCTGACGTATTGCGGCAAGCAAGTTGTGTCATTTCCGGTGTTTCTGTGACAGCGTCTCTGCTGCTCTAGTGAATTCTACTAGCCTGCTTTCTGCTTTCTCACTTCAGTTGCTTTAACATCTACTTCAAGACTTAACCCACAGTTCTGTTTAAGCACGTATAGCTCTCCTCCTTTTTACGGCCTCCCTGCTGATCTCTTAGCTGTTGTTTGCACGTTACAGGCCTCGGGAGCTACATTAGCTTAACAGCTAGCGATGGTTTCTCCCTCTGCTCTTCTTGCTCGTGTGCCAAATGTTTAGCTATGCCTCTGTCTCCTTTAGCGGCAGCGGTAATTGTAAAAAGTGTAGCTTATTTGCTGTTTTTGGAGGCGAGGCTTAGTGAATTAGAAGCGTGGCTCCACACCATGGAAAACCATTCAGTAGCTGCGTAGTTTAGCCAGTCCCCTGTAGCCGGTACGGAGCCACATAGCATAGCCCGCTAGCGGTCCTCTGGTAACACCTGTTCAGCAGGGAGGTTGGGTAAATGTTCGCCAGAAGCGCAGCTCCAAGCCAAAGCCCACGGCTCACCACCAGCCTCTTCACGTTTCTAACCGCTTTTCCCCACTCAGTGACACGCTCACTGAGGGTAAAACTCTGGTTATTGGCAGCTCTATTCTGAGGAACGTTAAGTTAGCAACAACAGCGGCCATAGTCAAATGTTTCCCTGGGCCAGAGCGGGCGACACTGAATCAAGTTTAAAACTGCTGGCTAAAGCTAAACGTAGATTTACTAACTGTTATTCACGTCGGCGGCAATGACACCTGGTTACGCCA
Source organism: Epinephelus cyanopodus (assembly GCA_026686955.1). NCBI lineage: Eukaryota > Metazoa > Chordata > Actinopteri > Perciformes > Serranidae > Epinephelus > Epinephelus cyanopodus. Next base: position 39,046,685 of record CM048924.1, on the reverse strand, counting down.
ATCGGAGGTCACTAAAAATATTGCCTCAGTGTGTGAATACGCAAAAACAATGTCGGACTCCATAGTTTTTCTCTGGACCCCTCCCAAATCTGACCACTGATGACATGTTTAGCGCATGTCATCATTTAATCGCTGGCTGTCCAGGTGGTGTCCAGCAAAAAATGTGGGTTTTGTTAATAACTGGCAGACTTTCTGGGGAAAACCTGGTCTCATTAGCAGGGATGGCATTCATCCCACTTGGATGGAGCTGCTCTCATTTCTAGGAAATTAATCAAAGAGGAGCTGGGCATAACAACCCATAAAAATTAAAACCTCTTCTGTGACAGAAAGACAAAACAGGAGAATCAAACGCGGACTGTTAATTATCAGGTCTCTATCGTCTAAAGCAGTGTAAACGAATTAATTTCAGAAATCATATTGATTTACTCAGTCTCACCAAAACCTGGCTGTGTCAAGATGAACATGTTAGTCTAAATGAATCCACTCCTCCCAGTCATAAATCATAAAAGGCCTGCAGCCATTTTTAACTCGTCTGTTAATCAGCCCTAAATCTAAACTAGACTATAATTCATTTGAAAGCCTCGTTCTTAGTCTTTTACATCCGACCTGGAAAACCTTGCAGCCACTTTTATTTGTTATAGTGTACCGTTGGCCTGTACTCTGAATTTGTTGATGATTCTCAGAGTTTTTATCCAGTTTAGTTCTTAAATCAGATAAAGTTATTATTTTAGGCGATTTTAACATTCATGTCAACATTGATAATGACTCCCTGGCTACCGCGTTTATCTCATTATTAGACTCCATTGGCTCCAGTCAGGGTGTACATGAATCCATCACAGTTACCCTTGATCTAGTTCTGCTGTATGGAATTGAAATTGATAACAGTCTTACTGGATTACACGCCACTCAGCAACAGTTACTATACTAGATGTTTATCAGATAAACGCAAAATTTAAGGAAAATGATTAAGGAATGATTACTCCGTCATTAAATTCAATACCAAGTCCTTCAGTAACAGAGGTTTCCCGTGCCGACTTTTTAACCTTTCCCGAACTGATCATCGTGTTGATAGCACCGTAGTCTCGCTGCGAACAACACTCAACTCTGTAGCTCCTCTTAAAAAGAATTTAACAAAGCAAAGTAAGTTTGCTACTTGGTATAAGTCTCAAACCCGTAAGTTAAAACAAATATCGCGAAAATTTGAAAGGAACTGGCGATTAACCAAACTGGAAAAATCTCGTTTAATCTGGGCAGACAGTCTCAAAACGTATAAGAGGGCCTCCGCAATGCCAGAGCAAACTATTACTCAGCATTAATAGAAGAAAACAAGAATAACCCCAGGTACTATAGGTACTATCTGAGGACAGGAGGTCATGAGCTTTGACTTTCAGTCAGCCTGGCTACAAGTCAAAGCTCATGACCTCCTGTCCTCAGATAGTACCTATCTAACCTCAAACACAGCTGTAACACCGAATATATATTTAGATTGCTTCTCCCCAATTTCTCTTCAACAACTGACGGCAGTGATTTCTTCATCTGAATCATCAACTTGTCTCTTAGACCCCATCCCAACTCGGCTACTCAAGGAGGTCTTACCTTTGGTTAACACTCATTTATTAGACATGATCATTATATCCTTATTACCAGGCTATGTACCACAGTCTTTTAAGGTAGCTGTAATTAAACCTCTCCTAAAAAAGCCCACCCTAGATTCAGAGGTGTTAGCCAACTATAGACCAATATCAAAACCTGACATAAAAACCTGGATGAACACCAACTTCCTGATGTAAAATTCAGACAAAACTGAAATTACTGTTCTTGGCCCCAAAAAACAGAGACTCTTTATCTGATGACAGTTTTCTCTAGATGGCATTGCTGGCCTCTAGCACTACCGCCAGAAACCTCGGAGTAACATTTGATCAAGATCTGTCTTTTAATTCTCATTGAAAACAAACCTCGCGGACTGCATTTTTTCATCTGCGTAATATTGCAAAAATTAGGCCTATCCTGACCTGAAAAGATGCAGAAAAATTGGTCCACGCTTTTGTTACCTCAAAGCTGGATTACTGTAACTCTCTATTATCAGGTAGCTCTAGTAAGTCCTTAAAAACTCTCCAGCCAATTCAGAATGCAGCAGCACATATACTAACAGGAACTAAGAAACGAGATCATATTCTCCTGTTTTAGCTTCTCTGCACTGGCTCCCTGTAAAATCCAGAATTGAATTTAAAATCCTATTGTTAACTTATAAGCTCTAAATGGTCAAGCTCCGTCATATCTTAGAGAGCTCATAGTGCCATATTGTCCCACCAGAACTCTGCGCTCAGCGAATGCAGGGTTACTTGTGGTCCCCAAAGTCTCCAAAAGTTGATCAGGAGCCAGAGCCTTAAGCTATCAGGCTCCTCTCCTGTGGAATCATCTTCCTGTTGCGGTCCGGGAGGCAGACACCAGAAGTCGGCATGTTGGCCAATAAGGATATTTCCTTATAAGGCTAATATCGATACAGATGACGCATCGATATCGTGTACTCTAGTTGAATTTATCGGTCAGTGTATGAACACAGTATAGTTTGGGTGCTGTACCTTCAGTACAATATCATGGGTTGGGCTGCCAATCCTCTCCTCTGACTCCACACTGTACTCTGCTGCCAGCGGAACAGTAGGACTGTAGAGACCCAATGTTTCTGTCCCTCCAGCTGCAGGATAAATACCTGAGAAAAAAAGCACCCCATCAACAGAAGGAAAAATGCATGCTCTATTTCACGCAGGCTCTGCCCTCTACTGGCCTCTAGGTTGTAATACTCTCCTCCAATCACAAGCACACATTCGCCCACTAAAATTTGCATAAGTGTAGCCAGCAAATCAGGATGTGCCTGCTCTAATCTGTGCAAACCCCACAGTATATAAGGGAATACCACAGTGCAGTTCATTTGGCCTATACAACAATGGCCAAAATGATCATCACAATTACTTCAATCAATATTGAGATCATGATTATTTATCATGATTATTTTTTGTTTTTTGGGACAAAATATTTTAATTGTGCTTTCAAATTTAAATAAGCAGCACTTCTTTCACTTCCATGTTCTGCTACATTCCTGCTAATGTTCAAATATCTGCATCAAAATGAGACTGGTCCTAATTCACACAGCTTGTCCCAGAAACAGAATATAAATAAATTTATACCAAACGCTTTTACCCAGAATTTAATCAACAGAGCATTGCCCCCACTTTCGCATTGTGCTACATTCCTGCTAACAAAGCTTTGCATCAAAGATAGACTTAAACTAAAGTTCTTCTTAAGGCTGGGCGGTATATCGATTTTTTAGAATATACATTAATGTATTTTTGAGCAAGATATAGATAAAGACAGTACCATCAATATCGATATAGGGTCAAGTTGCGTCAGATAACGCACTCTTCTCTCTCACACTCTGCACAGCTCCGCGCCACTCCCTCCTCACTCACTCAACAGTTTTCCATCAACATTCAGAGAGACACAGAGCTGCTACTCTGTTTAATCTGTCTGTCCATTAGTCTATGGTGTGACATCGGCCTGTATGTTGCAGGAGCTATGCTAAATCAGTCTGTGGGATGAATGAAGTTACCGCAATAGCATACGTTAAATACTATGTGCCTTGTCCTCTGTAACTTTTAGCTGCGTCCAGTCAAGCCATGTTGCGCCAATTTGTGTTCCCGTTATCAGTTTAGACGTCCGGTGCCACACCAAGCTGCGCACCTACTCCTTCTCTGGAGTAGGTCCAAAGCCCGGGCCACCCACACTCAAGCAGACAGCCGTGGTGTCTTGCTGACCGCAGCGGACACAGTTTCTCCCCCTTAAATAAGCTGTGTGATGTGAGACTCTACGTTTCTGTCTCTGTGTTCAGTACTTTTGTAGCTTCTCAGAATCTCTGTGGTTTGCAGTTTCTTCTCTCGTCCTGTTTTTACTTTACATATCTGCTTTTTTTTACTGTTTAATGTTCACTATGTGCTAGAAGGTGTGTGAAGTTTCTGCTCGAAAACTCAACATTTCCTTATTTTGCTACTTCACAATAAACGTTTTTACATACACTAACAAAACACGAGGGACTTTTATTTTCAAGACTATATGTGAATTAAAATATGTTTATTACCAAATTAGCAAAACTTGATTAGAGGCTTTTCTTCAATTAAGATAAGTGTAATAATATGGCAGGGAGGAAGAGTAAAAGCAGAAACTGCCACAGTGAGATTGATGAAGAGCTGCAGACACAGGCTCTTACTGCACCTCTGCAAACAGCTCACCTCCAACAGGTAAACTTCTACTTGCCCTGCTGTGGAAAAAACATGCAGCAAAAATAAAAGGGAATTCAGCCGTGGATAGCCCACTTCTTAGAAAAATACTGGGATATATATGTTGTGTATCGCCATTCAGCCTGAAAATACCAATACCAAGATATACCAAGTTCTATTGGCATAAGTGGAGCTCTCTACCATGGGGACCTGTCGCTCATATGCCACTCGCTGAAAAGGGTGTAGGGTGTCAAACAGGGTTTTGATACTCCCTTATATACTGTAGGGTCTGCACATTTTCAGGGAGGCATGTCTTGATTGGCAAGCTACATGTACACAAATTTCAGCAGGTGAATGGATGCTCGTGATTCGAGGAGAGCATTACCCACAGATTCAAGGACAGGGCTCTGCCTGTGCTAATAGACATGTTACAATACTGTAACCTTGGCTACTGAGACGTCAAGTCTGTACCTACTGTCTGCTGATTTTTTTCCATGAACTTCCATCAATGTCAGAGACTGAGATAAAATTGCTGAGGTGGATGTAAAGTAGTAACACTCATCAAAGTTAATCAAATTTAAATTTTGGGGCGGCAGTAGCTCAGTCCATAGGGACTTGGGTTGGGAACCGGAGGGTTGCCTGTTCAAGTCCCCGTCCGGACCAAAATATGGAGCGTGGACTGGTAGCTGGAGAGGTGCCAGTTTCACCTGCACCAGCGCTGTCATGGGCAGCCCACTCTGACATCTCTCCACTTAGTGCATGTATAGGTCCAGTTTGTGCATGTGTATCGGACCTGTGTGTAATTGACAAACAGAGTGAAAAATTGAATTTCCCCTCGGGGATTAATAAAGTATATAAAATTTAAAAAATTTAATTAAAAATTAAAACACTAGACATTTTGTATAGTTTCAAACATGTTTTGATTCTGTAGTGTAAAGTAAATAAGTACATGTACTATAATATGTACAACCAGCCAAAAACGGCTCATGTTACTCTATGTTTCACTTTCATAGAGCTCAACTACCTGAAGCCAGGTTTATGTGTCTTGTTAGTTGCAACAATGTGTAAATGAAAACAACTCGTACTGTCACTGTGAGGCAGGACATCTTAACTCAAGCTCTTGTCCTGTGCACTCCCTCACTGGTGGAACAAGTTACTGAACTCGAGTCAGTTAGAGTCTTAAAAAAAATCACCTATACTGACCTTTCAGAGAGTACTTAGGGCCATGTCCACCAAAGCGTTTTGCTGAGGCTGGCATATTTTATGTGTAATGGGAGCACCGCGTATTTCCACTGTGCTACAAACTGAGCACTGTCAGTAAGGTATTTATTTTCTGAGCGCCCAGCTGAAAAATGTTCAACTTTGGCTAAAAATACTGCGCTTACTCCACGAAAAGCGTAGAGAGGGGGTAAGACGACGAACATAGCCCCAACTACTTTAACATTCTGGAGCAGGAAGAACAAGAAGTTATACAGCGACAACAGCTACAGCTAATGCTAAGTAGCGATAAGCTAGCGGCGAAACGTGGGAGTAATGGCTAGCCTAGAAATACTGCTACAAGAACTGAGAGGGTTCGGCCAGGAAAACAAAGAGCAACTAATAACTATCAACGAGGAAATTAAGAAAAAAACGTGAGAATTAATGAAGTAGAGGAGCGGCTGGAGAAAACCGAGGAAAGAACTCAAACACGGAGGAAGTGGTGACGGAGCTACTAAAACTGCACGTGAAGCTGGAGGATAAGCTAGCAGACCTGGAGAGCCGGTCTAGGCGAGAGAATGTCAGGATTTATGGTGTTCCGGAGGGGACTGAGAAGGACTCGGAGACGATGATTACATTCGTGGAGAGTTTACTGAAAGAGGGGCTCGGACTGGATGATGACGGAGCAGACCTGCAGATAGAGCGCAGCATCGGGCTGGGACCGCAGCCGCCGGAGAGCGCACCGCCACGCTCAATAGTGGTGAGGTTTTTGAGCTTCAAAATGAAAGAGTCCGTTCTCCGCAAAGCTTGGCAACATAAGGGATTTGTCTGGCGTGAAAAACGGATAAATCGGATCATGACTACCCCCAGCTATCCTCAGAAAGCGCAGAGAGTATACGGAGGTTCGGAGGGCCTTGAAAGAGAACTGGGTCCCGTTTCAGACCCTCTTTCCAGCGAGGCTGCGAGTGAAATACAAAGAGGGGTCCAGAACCTACGACACCATAGAGGAAGCGACCGAGGACCTGGCCAAAAGAGGGTACAAAGTAAAAGTCATCAGATCACCAGATTCCCTGAAGGAGCAGATTGAGCGGCTGTCCTGGAGTAGGAAGGAGGGGAGATCACAGAAGGCTGCCTCCAGCTCTGCAAGAGGAGAAATCTACAAAGAGAAGCTCCGGGCATTCAGGAGAACATCACCACCAGCTACTTAAGAACAGAAAGATTCATCGTTTTCATCCCTGGTTGCACCTCTCAGATAAGTTTGCAGAGGGCTGTGTTAAGGATGATGGTGTTATAAAAAGGTTTGTTTGGGTCCACTCTGAACTGGGCTGCTGACATTTATAAGGGCCCCCCCTATTAAAATTGGGAGGACTTTCCCTTTCAGGCTGTTTCTAAGAAGCCAACAGGGTCTAGTTAACAGACCCCAGCTTTGGAAGCCGAACTTGTCTTGTTAATTATGGTTCTTGTAAGTATGTATGTTCTTGTTTTATCTGTTCGTTTTTTGTCAGTTCCAGCGGGCTGGAGGGGGCTCCCCAATGTCATTAGTAAAATGGGAGAAAATATTACTTAGATGGAGAGGACACATATAAAGGTGGTTTCATTTAATATAAATGGCATACATAACCCGGTAAAGAGATGGAAAATTTTGTCTAAACTAAGGAAAGATAAGATTCAAATAGCAATGTTGCAGGAATCCCACTTAGATGATCCTGAACATGCTAAGTTGAACAAGATGGGGTTTAAATCTGTGTATTTTTCTTCACACGGCTCTGGCGGAGAGGGGTGGCGATTTTAATATCAAGTGCTCTGCACTATGAACATGTTGCAGAACATAAAGACAAGGAAGGTAGATTTATTTTAATTACAGGAAAAATTGATGGTCCTGATAAGTCTCATTAATGTTATGCTCCACCGGGTAGCGATTGGTCCTTTTATAAACTTATATTTGAATTAGTAGCAGCAAAAAGTCAAGGGATAATGATTTGTGCTGGGGATTTTAATATCAGACTAAACTCAAAACTGGATTCATCAAACGGAAAATCTAATACAAAAAATATTAATAAAAGATTCAGAAATATGATGGATGAACTTGGAATAGTGGACGTATGGAGAGACAGAAATCCAACCAGTCGCGACTACACACACTACTCCTCTTCTTATAATGTCTATTCACGGATAGATTATTTTTTATGTTTAAGAATGATGTCCATAGAATAGAAAGTTGTGAAATCGGCCCGAGCTCCATCTCAGACCACAGCCCAATCTATATTTCTGTTCTTCTGACTAAGAAAAGTAGATCCACTCTGGAGGCTAAATATAAATTTGCTTAATAATACAGTTATTAAAGAAAATATAAAAAATTAAAAAAGTACTTGGAAGAGAACGATAACGGAGAGGTGGGACCAACAATACTTTGGGATGCTCTGAAATCAGTGATTAGAGGGAAATTAATAGCTATTTCCTCCAATGAAAAAAAAAGACAACAAAAACAAAAGGAAATAGAGGAAGAATTAAAGAAACTTCAAAAAGAACATTCCAAAACCCTTCAGGAGGCAACAAAAACTAAAATCAAGATACTAAAAGGAGAATTGGATGACTTAAATACACAAGAAATACAAAAGAAACTTCTTTACATAAAACAGAAACATTATGAAGCGGGTGGGAAGTCTCTGAAGCTCTTGGCATTTAAATTAAGAAAACAACAAGCAGACAGAACTATTCATAAAATACGAAATACACATACAAATAATGTTGAAACAGGATTGGAAAACATTCATAAATGCTTTAAAGACTATTATCAAAATATTTATTCCCAACCTAATTTGAGTAGTGTACACCAAATAGACACCTTTTTGTCCCACCTGTCTCTCCCCGTGGTCACAAATGAACAGAATAAACAATTAATATCAAAGATAACTGAAGGAGAACTAAGATCGGTTATTGGGAAATTAAAAGGGGGTAAGTCCCCGGGAACAGATGGTTTTACCTCCGAATGGTATAAAGAAATGCAAGATCAGTTAGTCCCCACTTTAATTAGAGCGCTCAACTGTGTACTAGAAAAGAAAATTATCCCCCCCTCATGGAGAGACGCAATTATTTCAGTAATTCCCAAAGAGGGGAAAGATAAGTTGAATTGTGGAAATTACCGTCCAGTCAGTGTGTTAAATATTGATTATAAATTATTTACTGCCATACTTTCACAGAGACTTGAAAAAATTTTACCAGAAATAATACATAAGGACCAAACTGGTTTCATCAGACAGAGACAGACTCAGGACAACATCAGGAAAACATTGCATATTTTAAATCATGCGATACAACAAAAAATAGAGACCCTTGTACTGAGTTTGGACGCAGAAAAGGCGTTTGACTCGGTTAGATGGTCCTTTCTATATAAAGTGATGTCTAAATTTGGATTTCATCAGACCCTAATTGATGTAATTGCTGCACTGTACAACAAACCATCGGCTAGGATTAAAATTAACGGAGATCTATCTGAATCATTCATTTTGGAAAGAGGTACAAGGCAGGGCTGCTGTTTCGTCACTCCTCTTCGCCCTTTTTATAGAGCCGCTTAGTCAGTGGATAAGGCAGAGAGCCGATATAATAGGAGTTCCATTAGCAGCTGGCGAACAGAAGCTGTCCTTGTTCGCGGATGATTTACTGTTAACCATAACAAACCCAACTCAAACTTTACCTAAACTTATGGAGATGATTGAAATATATGGTTTACTGTCAGGTTACAAGATTAACATTAACAAGACTCAGGTCCTAACACTAAACTACAGCCCACCAAACAGAATTAGGAGTTTGTATAGATGGAATTGGGAGGCAGAATACATAAAATATTTAGGTATTTTACTAACCAAAGAGCTTTCCAGGACTTTTGATGCTAATTATGGACCCCTAACCTCAAAATTAAAATCAGACATACAAAGATGGAATGTGATCCCCTTTTTAAATTTATATTCCAGAATAGAGTCAGTTAGGATGAGCATTCTCCCACGTCTGCTGTATTTATTTCAGTGTCTCCCAATCCAGGTGCCAGAAAGGCAATTTGTAGAATGGGATAGATTAATATCACAATACATCTGGCATGGGAAAAGAGCTAGAGTAAGGTACAGAATTCTGCAGTTGAGGAAGGAAAAAGGTGGTTTGGGTCTTCCCAACATGCGGGCCTACTACCTTGCAGCTCAATTGAGACCGTTAATGTCTATGTTCTCCATCATACAACGCAGGATGGAAAGATATAGAAGGTACATCAGTGAAAGGAGTACCTCTAATATCTGTGTTAATGGACAGAGAAATACAGGACGAGTTGATGATACCACATGACTCAATGTTGTATGTAATGTTAGATTCTTGGAAAAAGATAGTTAAAACCTGTCAACTAGGAAATCAGGTCAAAATACTCAGGTGGTGCGCCTTTGATTCAGCCTTTAAGCCAAACAAGAGTGATGGGAGATTCAAAATGGATCTCAAAAGGATTAACCACCTATTATACATTTACCCAGAGGGGAGTCTTTCTGAGTTTTGAGGATCTTCAAAGGTCTAATGGGCTGGAAAAGGATGACTTCTACAGATACCTGCAGGTCAGAACCTATTTTAATCAAAATAAGGAAAACTTGGGAAGTAGCAGAATCAGGATTCTTTAATGTGTTTTTGTCTATGTTAAAATCAGGCTTATGCACTAAAGTGATTTCCAGGCTGTACAATGGTATTCTACTATCTAAACAAGGTGATACAGACCATATCAGAAATAAATGGGAGAAAGAGGGAAATACATTTATTTCAACTGAAAGCTGGGATAAGATCCTCAAATTACAATGGATGACCTCAAGCTCCAACACATGTAGAGAATTTTGTTGGAAGAACATTGTTCGATTCTTTGTAACTCCTGCTCAAAAAAAACATCAGGGCAGTGGAGGCTCGTGCTGGAGACTCTGTGGGACAAACAATGCAAATCACCACCATATTTTCTGGGGCTGTCCAGTGATCAAACCGTTCTGGGAGCAGCTGAATGAACATATAAATAACATTTTTGTTGAGAAAATCCCTTGTAAGAAAAGAAAATCCCTGCCTTTTCATTTTTTACTAGCTAACAGTTAGCTAGCTATAGACTAAGAAAAAATACTATTATTCAGCGTGTTACTCTAAGGTTACTGCCACCTACTGTCAATTTTTAAGGTGAAATGCATTTTACTCTGCATGTGTCTACGTCATGAATCAATCAACACACCTTAAAGCAGCTGTGCGGATCTTTTTACCATTAATAAAACTGACCCTAGTTCGTATCACCCCCCTTGAAGATCTGCATATTTATTTGAACCCAACAGCGACAAAAAAGCCTTTCTCTATATGGCTATTTAGCGTAGCCTAGCTTGGGTCGGACACACAGCGGAAGTCAGAAAACCAGAATACGGCACCCGAGGCGGAAGTGATTCCGCTCGCCCGCAGCAGCCCGCAGCAGCCCGCAGCGATTAAACCATAGAAGAAGAAGGAGCCGTGTTTACAGTGTTCTTCGAGTAAGCAGTACGCAACGGGCATTGCTGAACACACAATACCTAAAAGTTCTACCAGAGATGTATCTATGAGGACTTGGTTGTACTTTTGATGTCATGGCAGAAAACGAAGAAGCATCATCTAAAATTATCTGTGACTGTGACCATGAACACAAATATACAGCAGGCAGTTGTCCTCAGTTTATAAGAAATTCAGAGCTACACCAGAATATTTATGAACAGGTCTTACTTTACTACTAATTTGTGTGTAACATTAGCATGTTAGCATGTTTCCACTTATTACTTGGACTGACCTAACGTTAGTAGCATTAGCTTTGCAAGCGAAGGCTGCAGGTAACAGCTTTGCTGTGTTAGGATTATGTTATGTCTTCACTGTGTATCTTCACATAAAAGAATACTCCGACGACTTGGGAGTTATGCCCTTTCTCTATCATTTTCATATTGAGACAACATGATCAATATCTTTTGTGTCTGTACGTCCAGTGGCTGGGTCTCAGCATTTAGCATTGCGCTTACAGAGGGTCAGTACATCCTGCGCTGTGATCCGCAGAGGGATACAACGGTGAGCAGGCACAGACGTAGCTTGTAAACAAAACTCAGCTGTTTATTTAGCCTAGCAATATCTCCGGATTTTAGTAGCTGCAATGGACGACTTTGAACGCGATTTTGAAGAGTTCTTGTAGCGGACACAGATCCAGAGCCATACCTGTTTGAGCCAGAGTACACAGATGAGGAACTCCATGTGTTTGATGCTGAGCAGAGATGAGAGAGGCTGAATCCTCCGCTACTATTTTCCTGCACATAGTGGGATTTGGTGTTACCATCATTGGGGAGATATATCATCAGGAAGAAAACCGCCGCAGAGAGTGCATCACAAGGAATGAAAACTTTGCAGCAATCACTAATCCTGGTATGATTGAAACTTTTTTTCATGTTTCCAAGATGAACTGGAAAAACGCTCCAGGTCTGAAGGAGCTGATGGACAGCTTTCAGTCGGGTGAGTAATATCGTCCGTGTCGTCTCTTTGTTTGCTTTTACCAAGTGACCTGGCGTACCTGTCCCAGAGCCAGCTGCAGCTGTTGCTCACCGGTGTATCCCTGCGCACAAGATGTACTGACAGTGCCATGCTAACCGCTGTCTCAATATGAAAATGATAGAGAAAGGGCATAACTCCCAAATCATCGCAGTATTCTTTTCACATAATAATGCGGACTCAGCAGACTCAGGTTACTACATTACCCAGATAACTTGAGGCTCACACTACTACGGTAGCTTTAGAAGCTCAAAATACACAACAGATTAGATTAGATCAGAACAGAAACACGACAGGAGAATTTACTGAATAATTTTGCTGTTTCCACTATTTACTTGGACTGACCTGACATTAGTTAATCCTCTCGCTCTCCAAAACAAATGCATGCGGTAATTGCCGGCTTTACGACACCAGGCTGTGGGTGTCATACCGCTTCGACCAAAGGGGCGCTATAATCAACGAAAACGAAAAGTTCTGCACAGCTGCTTTTAAGCGCCAGTGTGTGGGATTTAGGAACATCTATTGACAGATATGGTGGATGGTACAAACTATCTGGTAACAGCCACACCTGCATTAAGAGTATTGTCTATTGTTAAATGGTGAAAGATGTACAGTTTAGGTACATGCAGCAGAGTAGGAGGGTATAGAGACAGAGCACAACATATCATAATGTGAAAGCCATGTCCCCAAAGGGGAAACGAGGCCCGCTTTGCCCTTTCACTTTCCCCCTCCGTTTCCAGCCTGTTGAGTTTTGTTCCCTGTTTGAGTTTTCTCAGATGCTGAAAAGTTGCTGTGTGGTGGGCTGCACGGCCAATAAGGCTAAAACCCAGAGCTTCACTTTTATCAGCTGCCGAGCAGAAAAACGAACCTTGTAGGAAACAAAAGTGGATACAGGCAATAAAACGTGAGGTTTCAACAGGGAAGAAATTGTGGGATCCTGACACTTGGTATGCCTATGTGTGCAGCAAACACTTTGTCACCGGTAAGTCAAGCCCTCCAAATGTATTTTTTAGAGTAACAGTTAAGTTGTAAATATCTAAGTATTTTACTTCAGGCCATTTTGTTGGATCATTTTTCCAAGTCGAGCAAGGTAAGGAAAAGGGAGACTGAGGTAGACCGGCAATATTGAGCTTATCATCAAAGCCTCTCTGGTAGGCATAGCGTGCTAAAATAATCCTTTGCCATCTTATTATTAGCTAATTATTAGCTAGCTATAGCTAATAATTTTAGCTAGCTATTCAGTCGTGGAGATTTGAAGGTGTAGCTGCGGAGGCAGAATGACAGCGAACGGGGGAAGAAGAGGAGGGGAAAGCGGGCCTCATTTCCCCTTTGGGGGCATGGCTTTCAGATTATGACATGTTGCGCTCTGTTTCTATAGTAGTGTTGTCACGGTACCAAAACCAGGACCCACGGTACGATACCAGAGAAAGTATCACGGTTCTGAGTAGGGCATTAACAGAAAAGTCGATTTGTCGACGCGTCGACGTCAGTGGCACAAGTCGACGCCCCCCCGGGAGGAGTCCACAAGTCGTGTGTTTTTTTCCCTCTCCCTCTCTCTCTCTCTCTGTGTGCTTACGCTGATACTTTATCCTTGACTAAGTGAACATACCCGGGCATACTATAAGCGGAGCAGACTCCGCGAGGAATGTCGGCAGTCATTCAGGCTTTCATAGTCGAGCGCACTTCCTCATTAGTTGCCTGTAAAATGTCTGTGAAAAATCCCCCAATGTGAAAAATACATGCCGAGCAGTCACTGGTGCGTGGAGCGGAGTCCACGAAGGTCCGCGCGGACTCAAAGCGGACGTCCGCAAGCCCTGTGAGCGCAAAGCTCAGATTTTTACGACCGCGCAGACTCCGCTCCGCGCACCAGTGACTGCTCGGCATGTATTTTTCACATCGGGGGATTTTTCACGGATGAAAATACAAATCAACCAGCCCCCCCTCCTCCTGTGATAAGTTAAGAACAGTCCCTTCAGTGAAGTGAGGTTTGTGGACCGTTACCTGCCACAAAGAGAGAAATGTGGAGGGCTCGTTTCTCCTCTGACACGTCACATACCTATGTGCTGCCACGGCTCAGCTGTTCAGGTACTTCTGGGCAGTCATGATACCAACCAAGAAGAAATTTTGTACCTGGAGCCAGGCGTCTCAGTCACCAGTAAACGCATTATCTTGCAGTGGCCATAGCGCTCCTCCGTATTCTTGTCTGTGATCCCTGTTCAACCCACATCCGGCAGGATTCACCTTTCGTTTCTGCTGCTGGTTGAAATCTGTTCTCGCACTGCTCCTGAATGATTCTATTGCTTGCACAAAACTATTTTTAGTTGCAAATGCAAGTAAAATGCTCACACCATAGAGCACTGCAGTGGAAGACAAATCACTGTAGCATATATAAACAAATCTAGCCTACTAGTAAAAAGAAATACATAGTAACTTTCACTGCTTAACCCAATTAGACCTAATCTCGCCTGGAAAAAGGCATTATAAAGCCTGTATAAAACCCCTAATCCTGAGCATATTCTGAAAAATGTAAAAGAGTTGACCTTGCCTACTAAAACCTTATTTTCTCAGGCTCTGGAGCAGATAGAAACATGAAATAAAAAGCATTTGAGAGCTTACAAGTGTAGCTTTTATTTGTACTTACTTGTTTTACAGTAATCTTCAACTTAGATTTTCAGAAACTCAAACAACAAAAATATCAATAACAGACAACCATAAGACAGAGACGAGATTGCACAAGTGTGTGTATGACAACACCTGTATCAAATTCGCAGCTGGCACACATGAAAAAAGACAAGAGAAAGTCTGCCTCGCAAAGGGAGACAACACGAGATAACACCAACTTGGTGAAACATTTGAGCAACCAAACCGTGACGTCCGTACTGAGGTACTTTTGAACCACGATGTTTTGGTACCATTACACCCCTACTATTTATTGTTCTAAAGGTTTAGCCAAAGGACTTTTCCTTAAGAAAAGTACCGAAAAGTACCGAAAACTATCGAAATTTCATATCGGTATGGGTACCGAAACAAAGATTTTGGTATCGTGACAACACTAGTGTGTAATGTGTGTTTGTGTTTGTCAGTCCTAACTCACTCAACTCACACACAGTATGTGCATTATTAAGTACCTTCACTTGCAAGACTGTGAGTGTGTGTGTGTGTGTGTGCAGGTATGAGGGTGAGTGAATGTGGGCATCTGTGTCACACACACATGCACATTATTGTTATTCTTTTTATTATCAACCATATCAACCTCAGATATCATAAACTTTCATCAATCATGTGTTATCATTGTATTTCTATTTATTTATTGCTGCTATTTATTTATTTATTTATTTATTTATCATCAATCATGTGTTATCATTGTATTTCTATTTATTATTTATTGCTGCTATGTATTTATGTATTGCTGCTATTCATTTATCATCAATCATGTGTTATCATTGTATTTCAATTTATTTATTTAGTTATTGCTGCTAATTGAGAGCTCTGTAACATTACTATGAAGCTCAAATACAAGTCTCATTTATTATAGTCATTCAAGCCACTTCGACAAATCAACATACTTTGCATTACTTTGTTGTTGACCTATTCTGACCAATCACACAGCTTTTTTTTGTCACATGACCTCACTGACTGATAGATAGACATCCCTTGCACTCACCCACGTGGGGTTTCAGCCAATCATGGCGCATATCATCAGTCACATGCCTCGAAGAAGACGATAACATGGAAATACACACACGTGTATTCCATCCTTAATCGCTTTCATTCATGGGTATCCCGTCCTTCAAGGGATATACACATAGATGTGTTTCCCAGTCTAAATTTAAAGACACTCAATAGCTCAGCTAATACCTGAAGGCCCAATCCCAATTCCTATCTTAAACTTCAATCTTAACCTTCAGTCTAAAATCCACGCTCCCGCGAAGTGCTAGTGCTGTCCCAGTTCTCAGAGTGTTGAGTTGAGGGTCCAGAATAAGGGCTGTATGGCCCTCACTTTTAAGATTTTTCAGGACCACCCTTGGTAGTGAGTGCTATCCCAGAATCCTTTAGGGATCATCCGCCGAGCCCAGCCGAGCCCGGCCAAGTACAGACGATTCAGTCAATGCAAGATGGCGGCGACAAGCGTAAGGAAGCGGAGTTATCAATGTGAGTATTTTCCTCATTAATAGTTGTTTTACAATTATGATAACCATTGCATTATCTTAGTTTAACGGCATTTTATGGACTATAGACCTCTTTGTAGCGTAACACACATATTCTTTTGGCTAGCTAACGAAGCCAGCGCGGGCGCTTGCCCCTGCACGTTACCCCGGTTCTCTGATAACTGAGTATGCTGTCATTCAGTTACAAAAAGTAATTTTTCTCAGTGATAATGTAGTTGTTAAGTTGTTTTACTATACGTGAAATGTTTGCATTGACATTTTGTAGGATGACCAGATGGTGTCATCTCCTGTAGCCATAGAGTCTGCAGCTGGTAATGTTATAGCTGCAGGTTAACGTTAGTGATTGTATTATCTGCTGACTTTCAGCTGAATAAGTTATGTCGGTTGTTGTGGTACAGGTTATTTGGTTGAATCTCAACTTATAACCCAAAGAGTGAAACGTTAACATGGATGAAAGTCACCACATAACACTTGTGTGACCGTGTAAACAGCCTCACTAGTTCTGCTGGATGTCTGCTGGATGCGATACTGCATGAAAATAAACTAACAACTTAACGAATATCAACAGGTAGCCAAAAAAATAAAAGAAAGTAATGTTGTTATCTTTATTCTATTTCAGGGCCACCAGACAAAACACAAGCCCTGATTCATTTCAGGGCCACCAATGAAGACAAGTTTACAAAAAGCAAGCAGGCTCCAAAAAAACTATGGGAGTGAGTAATTTATAACTTGTAAACTGTTCATATTCATAACATTATTCTCATATGGCAACTGTTCCCCTAGTGATCAAGCATTCTGTTTCAATCTGAAATCAGTACGGCTGCAAACGGCAGCAGATTATTGTTTGGTAACTGCACATTTGTTTTGGAGCTGCCCCTGTACGGTCACTTTTTGGGAAGATTTTGTCGAGTATATTCATTGCAACGTGTATGTTCTATTTTCACTACTGTACAAAGATGTGCTGTTTGGATTTTATGATGTCAGCATTTCTAAACAAAAACAATTCAATTTCATTAATCTATTTATTATCTATAGCGAAATTCTATATTCATAAGAGTAAATTTTATAATAGAAAAATTTTTATGAATGAAATGCAGCAATACTTAGAAACCATTCAGCACTCCACAAACTCCAAAGCTATAAAGACTCTGAAAATATGTAAACAATTTAATGGTTTGAGCTGCTGAACTTTTTTATTCATTTATTTGTTTATTTTATTTCTCTTTCTTTTCTCTTAACCCTGGCATATTTGTTCTGTTCATGTCTGTCACTGCTTGTTTTGTACAATAATTGAAATAAAGTGTTGGGGAAAAAAAATTGTCGCATCTTTTTACTGACAACTACTGATGGTGTATATTTCTTCTTCTTTGAACTGACAGACTGGACAGAGTTTTGGCCCCCCACAGTCTTAAGACGTATTTGCCTTTGAGGGGTGTCCCATTTTAAAGTCACAAGATAGCCCTTAACACTTGGTTTTGAGGGCTAGTGAGATTGAGGGTTGAGCTTGAGAATTAAGATTGAGGGTTAAGATAGGAATTTGGATTGACCCGAAATGTCACTCGAAAACAAACCACTGCAGCAGCATATTGAGTGCCAGGTGGCCAGCGTGCGCTGTTATTGGACGGTGCATGGACACTCACCCTCCAGCGATTTTGAACTTATACCACAGTAGTGGTACCGTGAGGTACCATAGTACTACGGTACTCCAAAATTATGGTATCATATGTACCGTGGTGTTTTAGTACTGCGGTCTACCATTGGTACCAGTATACCGTGCAACACCACTCTATAGGCAGGTATACAGGGTTACAAGGTTTTACTAACCTACAATTGCTCCCTCTCCCTCCATCCTTCTCCATCTATCTCTAATTTTTCTTATTCTTTATGCACTATATGTTACTTCATGAACCTGCAACACTGCGGCACTTTTGTCAGATGGGATATAAACTGAGTGTTGAGGGTCTTACTTCTCTTTGATCTGCTGTTGCTTGGTTTGTCTTTCATTTGTACGTTGCTTTGGACGAAAGCATCTTCCAAATGTAAATGTACAATTCTGAGGTATTTGCCTCTGCCACATTTTAAAGTTAAATATCATACTTTTTTCCCCCTTTTCTGCCTCATACTTAGTTGCTGGACTTGAGGACTATAATTACTAGCTACTATCCAAAATAAGATTTTACATTGTGGAACAGCTCAGTTTTAAGGGAGAGGAATTCGGTAGTGATGTGCAGTTCGCAAATGAGACGGCTCTAAGAGCATATTCTTTGTAGCTAACGAGAAGAGCCGACTCCCGTCAGGTAGAGCCGAATCTTCAGTCGCTCCTGCATAGCTCTGCTGAGAATCCATGCAGGCAGGGGCGGGATTTAAATTTGATGGGCACACTATGTGGCCAATCACATGCGAGGACAGTCCAGGACCATACCATTATGTGAAAGAAGGAAGGGGGCAGACGCTTTAAAGACAGCGAGTGTAGTGCTACAGGCCAGGTACACAGAACGACAAAGAGACGGGGGAGCCAGATTTAAATGCAAGCGTGTCAATGATATTGGAGACTGCATAGGTGTGTGCAGAATTTGTAAAATGAAAATATCCTTCAGAACAGGGTCAACAACAAACCTGCAAAGACATCTAAGAACTGCCCACCCGTCCATGCAACTGAAGAAGAGAGGGCACTGTGGATTTTTTTTTTTTTTTTGGTAACAACAAAATGAGGCTATTATGAAAACACTGACTGAAAATTTCTTAATGAAAACACACAAACTGCTCATAATTGCTAAATTATGCTAAAATAGAAGGCTTTGAGTGAAGCTGACATACTACGATAAACGTGTTGCGTCATTTCTGGTGTTTCTGTGATAGTGTCACTGTGCTGCTCTAGCGAATTCAACCAGCTAGTTCTCTGTTTTTCCTCACTTCAGCTGCTTAACATCTACTTCACATCTTAACCCACACTAGTTCTGTTTATACACTTATAGCTCTCCTCTTTTTAACGACTTTCTTGCTAATCTTAGCTGGTGTTTGCACGTTATTAGCCTTGTTAGCTACATTAGCTTAACAGTTAGCGATAGCTTCTCCTTCTCCTGCTCTCTTGTGCTCTGTGTGCCACATGTTTAGTCATTCCTCTGTAGAGCTTAGATCGGGCCTAACAAAATCCGGCCCGACGCTACACCGAGCCCATGCACGTCGTGTCCGAGGCCGGCCCTGCCCGACATATTAACTGTAATTATGAGCCCGAGCCCTATTAACACCCGACTTTTTTTTTTTTTTTTTTTTAAATCCGTGCCGTGGTGGGCTGTTTAAATTCGGCGGCGGAGCTGTTCAGGGTCCTGACTCTCCCGCATCTCTGCAGCAACCTCTATGCTGTTTCAGTGTACTCTAACTATTGAACAACACACAGGAATTGCCCATGTTTAGAGTTAATAAATAATAGAAACAAGTACGAGGCATGAACCTGCCATCTGGCGTGTTTGTTTATTCAGAAAAGATCACAAAAACAACACAAACAAGAACAAAGCAACATTAATGACAACGCCTATGAGCTCGGGTGATGCTTGCCGTGTGTGCGGCTGTGCGCATGCGCACCCTGTGCACGTGAAGGAGACGTGATGCTTTTTTTCAACACTCGTTGGCTTTCTTAGCGAAAAATAAATAGGCTAAATAAAATATTGCTGATTAGGGCTTTTCGGCCCGGCCCGGCCCGCGGATATTGGTGTGAAATGTTGGCCTGGACCCGGCCCACAATCGGGTCGGGTTCGGGCCGGGCTCGGGTACGGGCCGAGAATCTAAACTCTATTCCTCTGCCTCCTTTAGCAACAGTGGTAATTGTAACAAATGTAGTTTATCTGCTGCGTTGGAGGCGAGGCTTAGTGAATTGCAAGCGCAGCTCCGCACCATGGAAAATCACTCAGTAGCTGCAGTAGTAACCCCGTGCAGCTGGGAGGTTGGGTAACTGACCGGAAGAAGCGTAGTACCAAGCAGAAGCCCACGGTTCACCACCAGCCTGTTCATGTGGCACACCCACTGAGGACAAAACTCTAGCCTTGGCAGCTCTATTTTGAGAAACATGAAGTTAGCAACACCAGCAGCCATAGTCAAATGTATCTCTGGGGCCAGAGCGGACGACACTGACGCTAATTCAAAACTGCTGGCTAAGGCTAAACATAGATTCAGTAAGATTGTTATTCACGTTGGCCGTAATGACACCCTGTTGAGCGAATCGGAGGTCACAAAAATTAATGTTGCCTCAGTGAGTGAATATGCTAAAACTATGTCGGACTCTGTAGTTTTCTCTGGACCCCTCCCAAATCCAACCACTGAAGATATGTTTAGCCGCATGTCATCATTCAATCGCTGGCTGTCCAGGTGGTGTCCAACAAACGATGTGGGCTTCATAGATAAGTGGCAAACCTTCTGGGGAAAACCTGGTCTGATTAGGAGAGACGGCATTCATCCCACTTATGATGGAGCTGCTCTCAAATCTAGAAACTTGGCCAAGTTTATTAGTAATTCAAAATCCTGACAACCCAGAGTTGAGACCAGGAATCAGAGTCACAGTCTTACACGCTTCTCTGAGCTTCTAGTGCAGTTACCCACCCATACAGTTATACAAACAGTGTCTGTCACCTGACAACCTAAATTATTTATATCTAAAGTCAAACAAAGAGGAGTTATGCATAACAACCTAATAAAAATTACAACCTCTTCTGTGACAGAAAGACAAACAGCAGGAGAATTAAATTAAATGTGGACTGTTAATAGGTTAGATAGATAGATAGATAGATAGATAGATAGATTATGAAAACAAAATAATCGACATAAAATGATTATGCGCTTCTTGTTCATTTACTCTCATCAAATCAAATCAAACTCACCCGGAAGCCACGCATGCCCAATACTGCCCGCTCCCCTCCTCTCCTCTATTCACTCCACGAGCCAGTCAAGTAGGTGAAATCAAATAATGTGAGGGGCAGGTGATCGCCGAAGATTTCAAAAACAATGTGCAGAAAATGGCAGAGGGAAAGCGAGAGAAGTTGGTCGGTTGGTCTGTGTGTATGTGTGTGTGTGCACATCAGGGCCGAAATCCGCCGTGCGCGATACCGAGAGCAGAGGAGATTTGTAAACATGTGACCATGTGGAGACGGAAATGACATGCCGTCATGTAAATAAGTCATCACATGCGCCACATAATCGTGATTTCAATTTTGACGAAAATAATCATGATTATGATTTTTTTCCATAATCAAGCAGCCCTAACTGTTAAATATCAAGTCTCTATCGTCTAAAGCAGTGCTAGTAAACAAATTAATCATAATATAATCATATTGGGTTACTCAGCCTCACCAAAACCTGGCTGTCAAGATGAATATGTTAGCCTAAATGAATCCACTCCTCCCAGTCATAATAATACCCACATTCCTTGAGGCAGCAGCCGAAGATGGGGAGTTGCAGCCATTTTTAACTCTAGTCTATTAATCAGCCCTAAAACTAAACTAGATTATAATTCCTTTGAAAGCCTAATCCCTTTTATTTGTTATAGTGCATCGTGCTCCTGGCCCATATTCTGAATTTGTATCTGAATTCTCAGAGTTTTTATCCAGTTTAGTTCTTAAATCAGATAAAATTATTATTGTAGGTGATTTTAACATTCATGTCAACATTGATAATGACTCCCTTGCTACTGCGTGTATCACATTATTAGACTCCATTGGCTTCAGTTAGGGTGTGCATAAACCCACTCATTGTTTTAACCATACCCTTGATCTAGTTCTGATGTATGGAATTTAACACAGAATTCCTCTCTATCAGATCATTATTAAATAACCTTTGATTTCTTTCTACTCGATTACACGCCACTCAGCAACAGTTACTATAGATGTTTATAAGATAGTGCTGTCGCAACATTTAAGGAAATGATTCCATCAACATTAAATTTAATACTATTTAAACCTCTGTGTCCTTCTGTAACAGAGGTTTCCTGTACGGACTTTAAACTCTAATTGATCATCTTGTCGATAGCGCTGCAGGCTCACTGTAAACAACACTTTCAAACTGGAAGAATCTCGTTTAGTCTGGGAAGAGTCTCATTTTTAAAACTCGTCTAAAACCCTATTTTTATTCCTTGGCTTTCAACTCCGCATGAGACTCTGCTTCTGTTTTAGTTTTTTATGGTTTGTTTCATTTATTGTTTTATTGTTTTTAAATTGTTTTAAAAACAATAAACAATTATTTTAGTATTTATTTCCTGTTAATTGTTTTATGTCCCTGTGTTGCTTTGTCTATTTATGTACAGCACTTTGTTTCAGCCGTGGCTGTTTCACAGGGCTATATAAATAAAGCTGAGTTGAGTCGAGTATAAGAGGGCCCACCGCAATGCCAGAGCAAACTATTACTCAGCATAATAAAAGAAAATGAGAGCAACCCCAGGTTTCTTTTCAGCACTGTAGCCAGGCTGACTGAGAGTCACAGCTCTACTGAGCCATATATTCCTTTAGCCTAGCAGTGATGATTTTATGAGATTTTTAATAACAAAATTCTACATATTAGAGGCAAAATTCATGACCTCCTAACCTCAGATGGAAACATTCTGCCCTCAATCACAGCTCTAACACCTAATATAGATTTCTCTTCAACAGTTGACCTCAGTGATTTCTTCATCCAAAACATTGTGTCTCTCAGACCCCATCCCAACTCGGCTACTTAAACTAACACTAAGTAACTTTTCAACCTTCATAAAATATTTTCATAACTTTTGTGATGATACATCGACTTACAACTAGTTGAATGACACCTCTGTCATGGCCTGAGGGGGTCTGTATTGCTTTCACTGGCACTAAGCAACTTTGAGGAGGGTGGCAGGAACCCTGCCACACAAAAAACTACAAATGTGTTGACTGCTTTACGGCACATGTCACTTCCCCCTTTCCCCATTCGTTACAAAGACGGAAGTCGATGCGAACGCTTACGCGCAATTACTGCTATCATGGCAGAAGCTGCAAAACAACCAAAGAAACAAAAAGTTTTGTCTGAGGAGACAAAAAAAAAAGAAAAAGGAGGCTACCCGGATAAAGGACAGTCAAGGATCAACATTGGCCCGGCTTTCACTCGCTGGCGTGAGCTCAAAGACGAGGAGGGATTTCCGACCGATGCTGCCTTGGCTCTGTTCCTGCTGGACTAGTAAGTAGCTTACAATGCTCAAATCAAAATGATAATGCTGATGTTAGCTATCGGAAATATGCGTGGTAGCAATAAATAGTTCCACACTGACACGACCAGCCACGCAACAAGCTCAAAAGTACTGTATAAAGAAAAAGCAATGCGATGACAAATCGCAAATATAGAGTTTGAGTAAAATACGTAGGTTCCTATTGTGGAAAGATCAGTCATACTGAATCATTGTGGTGTTATCATGTCAGTTTGTATGTACGTGACAGTAGTTTCTGATGATTGTTATGTAATAGTTTCAGAGAAAAACGGGATTCTTGTTGTATTTTTGTTGAGTTGACTACAGTGATTGCAAAAGAAGTCAACCCGTGTTGCTTGCTCTAAATAATCACTAAAACAAAACCCGTGTGCAATGTGCATTGAGTTATGACTTTTCATGGTCCTGCTTATCAATAGCACCTTGTGCTGAGTGTAGCTAAAACTACAGGGATTGTTGCATGTTTAAAATTCTACATGTAACGTTTATTTAGTCAGTCCTGAAGGGTCTGTGTGTAGCTCACTTCAGTAGCACCAAGCACCTACCTTTGAAGGTTACAATCTCAGTTAGCCAGTAAATTTGATTTTTTGATTTTTTTTTAATTTTGATCTTCAGTCTGATAACAAGATATTTTTGTTATTGTTATGTGTGTCTATTGGACATTATGTTGTGTACGGTGTTGTTCCATATTTATTTTTTTCATGTTATTGTCTTTTTATATTTGATGTTGTATTGCTAATTATTGTTATTCTTATCTTATAATTCTCTAGTATAACATAGATGATGCATTTTATTACATTGTGTGATGTTTGTATAGTGCCTTTATTTCCAGTGTGTATACTTTTGTGTTTCTCTTGCATTACTCTTGATCCATATAAATTTCTTACGTTATTTCTCTACAGCTATCAAAAGAAGCAAGTAACGTCTACTCCCCACAAGCAACACCTCCAACTGCTACAGCCTATAGTTTCCAGCTTTACAGAAGAGTTGGACCATGTTAGGTACTTTGTGTTTCCCAGGGCCTGCATTTGTTTGTTTTGGGCAACGTTTAGTATTTTTCAACATGTCCTATTTTCTGTTTTGACTCAGGGGAGAACCGGAGAACCTGGAAGAAGGCGCTAGGGCAGAATCTTACAATCTACTCTATCTGCAGCATGCATTCTCTGAGTGTTGTGGAGGAAGAAGAGCGGCATGACTCTCCAGATGACTCCAGATAACTTCTAACATTGTCACATAGATTATTCAATGTTTCTTATTTTAACTGTCATAGTTTATTTTTATCCTGCTCTATTTATCCATGTACATGCATCACATTCCCCTTTTGTTTTGTTTTTTAATTCACAGTAATTTTTTTCAACTGTCACTGTCGTTCATTTACTACCACTGTAATACAGTGTTGTTGTGCCATTTATTTATTCAAATCATACACCTATCCCGTCATTGCAAAAATGTACATTGCATTTATGCCACTCTTTTTTTTCATGATATTTCTTGCGTAACACTGTGCATGTGCCTGGAAATGTTTTTCTTTTTTCTCTAGGTCATATGTTTTACTTGTTACTTCCTTTACTGTGAAGGGACAAGTGGCAAAATAACAATTTGAATGTGTTGAATGTGACAAAGTACTTGAATTTTGAAAACTGTGAAAGAGGGTGTATAAATAAAAGTTTGTCTGGGTCCTCTGGTGTCCTACTTCTTCCCCTCCCTCTACCTCTACCTCTGCCTGCACCTACTCCCCTCCCCCCTCTGCCCCTGCCTCTGCCAGCACTAGTGTGTGGGGGCTCAAACTGGTGGAGGTAGTGTCCTGGACAGCAAATTCCTGATAAAACAACAGACAGAAATGTTATGTTACAAATGTAAACATTTTTGATGTTCAATAAGCATCAGAATCATATTGAACTTTATTGCCAAGGACATACAGGAATTCGTCTTGGCTTTTAGTAATTCAGAAATGACAGTGACAATAACAGACTCGCATAGAGTCATTTTAGTAATAAATGTATGTATAATTCTCCATATAGAATCCTAATAATAGAATTATAACAATATAGGAAACAATTCAATGTGAAGAAACTGTTTAGAATGAATAGTAGTACTTTCCCTGAGAGACTGAACTGTATATTCGTGCGAATTGTGCAGGGTTGATATTCAGGCAATGCGGCACCTTCCTGCCAGTATCGATACGTGTGTTTACTGTAGGCTCTAAACTCGAGTCGGGGGGTGGGGGGGCGGGGGCGTTGGGGGAATAAGGTACTAAACCAAAGTTAAACGTTTCTTATTTTCAGCATTGTCATATGATATTGTTTAGCCACAATTAGATTCATGACATCATTGCTATTCATCCTTCACACAGACACTGGAAACAGAAATGTATTGTTTCAAACTAACTGCAGGCGACCGGAGATCAGGGATTTTACGACGCTATGCGCTGGTCCTCATGGGAAATGTGGTCTTCCTTCAGGCAAAACACTACCGCTTTGGTCCACTGGCGCCGCTAAAATCAACCAAAACTGAAAGTTCTAAAGTATTGCTTTAAGGAAATCTTACCTTCTGTTAAATCTCACATATTAGACATGATCATATATCTTTATTAACAGGCGATGTGCCACAGTCGTTTAAGGTAGCTGTAATTAAACCTCTTCTAAAAAGCCCACCATGGATCCAGAGGTGTTCGCCAACTATAGACCGACTTCTAATCTTCCCTTTCTTTCAAAGACCCTTGAGAAAGTAGTCTCAAGCTGTGTGACTTTCTCCACGATAATAACGTATTTGAGGAATTTCGCTAAGGATGTGGAGTGCATCATAGCACTGAGACAGCACTAGAAAGTTGTTAATTGTCCGTGTTAAACTGAACTGCGGAGCTTTCACTGCTGCACTGTGCCGCTTGAAGCTGACGAGGCACGTGTCCGCATGCCGAAGATGCGCGTGTCCGCATGCTTACTGGCGGGCGAAAAGACCTGTGTGAGTTTTCCACAGGAGATACTTTTACTTTTTGTCTATTCAAGAAATTACCCACAGATGCTATACTCCAAGTAATATTATTTTATTTATCCATGTTTTTATTTATGTATGCCTTTTTACTTATTTATAGAATAGGATAGAATAGAATAGAAATTTATTGTCATTGCTCCAGAAAAAAACAATGAAAAACAGTTTGGCAACTCCAGAATTGCAGCAGCAAACATCATATATACATTCATTCATAAATAAAATAACAATAAAAAGAGATTAAAAGTGCAACTTGTGCAGACAGTTCAGTGCAGGGTCCAGGTCAGTCCAGGGTCCAGGTCAGTCCAGGGTGTGAATGATCTTTGGAAATGCCACTGGCTTTCTTTTCCAGTCGGCCAGTGTAAATGTCTGCTCAGCCGCCCTCACCACCCACTGGAGATCCTTCTTGTTCTCCTCTGTGCAGCTGGAGAACCACACAGTGCAGCAGTAGGTCAGGATGCTCTCTATGGCTGCCCGGTAGAAGCTGGTGAGCAGGTGATGAGGGAGGTGAACGTGTTTTAACTTCCTGAGGAAGTACAGCCTTTGTTGGGCTTTCCTCACCTAGTGTGAGATGTGCGTAGTCCAGGTGAGGTCAGCTGAGATGTGAACACCAAGGAATTTGAAGCTCTCTACCCTCTCAACCTCCTCCCCATGAATGGAAAGGGCAGAGTGCTCAGTGCGTCTAGATCTTCTGAAGTCCACTATGATTTCCTTGCTTTTAGTGATGTTTAAAGGCTAAGTTCGGTTTTTTGACACCTGGGCCTTATTTTTAGGAATAAATACGCTCGTAGACTCACCCAGACGATTTTGGTGGAGCTCGGAGCCGTTTTCGAGCAATTTAGATCCATCCGACGGCGTCTTCTCTCATGCCATAGAAGCGGACGGGGCCAGACATCGAAGCCCCTAAATCAGACATTATCTGCTGCGAAACTCGCTCATTTCACCTACATTTTATAAATGAATGGCCAGTGTTATCACCATGTCCGCTCAACTTCCTTGTTATGGTCATCCGGGGCTTTACAAGGATGGGTCACTTTTGGTGACGTCATAGACGTGCGCCGCAGGAGCGCAGCTGAGTTCCGCCGGCGCTAGGCTAGGCTATACAGCTACACGGGTACAAACATGGTTTGTCATTGCGTTTTTCCACTTTGTCCAAACAAAATGACTAGGACAAAGTTCACATTCCACAGGCTTCCTTTGAAAAACCCGGAGTTACTAAAGCTCTGCTTGTTGTCCTGAAAATGGACCCGAATATTGCTATGGAAGAACTGAGGAGGGTCAGTCACCGGGTCTGCAGCGCTCACTTCGCTCCAGAAGACTTCATTACGAAGACGACAAAGATAAAAGGCCAGGAAGCTCAGCGTCAGTACCTCAGGAGGAATGCCATCCCGCTTGTTTCAGAGGGCAAAACAGACGCAGCGGAGGTAATGCATTTCTTTTGAAGATGTAATAATATTGGTCGATAACCAGTGCACGTCGGCCAGCGTATAAAGCTCCTTGTATAAAATGAATAGCTATCTTCACGACCTATGTCTGAGCAGGAGTAGCCTTCTAAAAATACATTCCTGCAAAAGAATACTGCACTGTAACGCAATATAATTTACTCTAGTCCATGCTAGTTTTTGAAAAATGAACTCGCAATGCATATGATATGGTTATTCTCTGCAGGCAATAAATTGTGACTCGAGCTGCAATCACCGCGGGTCTGCATTGTTAGCGCACACTTACAAGTAGTCATATGCTTTCTCCAAAACTAATTGTCAGTTGTTTCGACCGTTATTTATTTATAAAGCAAACACTCATAGAAAATATACCCTTTTTGCATTTGTATGGGCTACTTACTCTATCGAAAGTTGTCCGTTCGGTCCTGCTGGCTTCGGCTGCGTCTGCCAGTTGACTCTCGGGACATAAAAAAAGTCTCTACCACAGCCCGGTTTGTCATGGCAGAAAAATCTTCCAGTGCAGTAAGACACGTATTTTGGGGGGCATCAATACGTGTTTCCTCTGGTCTCAAGTCCCACTCTGAGCAGCAAAGGCTCTCTTCTGTTGTCTGTGGCGTGCAGCGTCCACAACAACAACAACACCAGTTAGCCCCCATTCGTGGACGTGCAGTGGTCGCTTGTTCTCTGGCCAGCTGTTCGGCTCTTTCCCTCTGCATCCTCCTTTCAAATAGCTCCTTGTCGGTGTATTCTGGCTCAAAACGATACGGGCATCCATCATACTCAGAGTCGTCATCAGACACGTCTACATCGGATAAATATTCCGTCATGTTGCACAAGAATAGCTGTGTAGCTGTATAGCCTAGCCTAGCGCCGGCGGAACTCAGCTGCGCTCCTGTGGCGCACGTCTATGACGTCACCAAAAGTGACCCATCCTTGTAAAGCCCCGGATGACCATAACAAGGAAGTTGAGCGGACATGGTGATAACACTGGCCATTCATTTATAAAATGTAGGTGAAATGAGCGAGTTTCGCAGCAGATA
Organism: Epinephelus cyanopodus; assembly: GCA_026686955.1. Lineage (NCBI taxonomy): Eukaryota > Metazoa > Chordata > Actinopteri > Perciformes > Serranidae > Epinephelus > Epinephelus cyanopodus. Next base: position 39,017,828 of record CM048924.1, on the reverse strand, counting down.
ATGTCTAATTTAGGGGCTTCGATGTCTGGCCCCGTCCGCTTCTATGGCATGAGAGAAGACGCCGTCGGATGGACCTAAATTGCTCGAAAACGGCTCCGAGCTCCACCAAAATCATCTGGGTGAGTCTACGAGCGTATTTATTCCTAAAAATAAGGCCCAGGTGTCAAAAAACCGAACTTAGCCTTTAAGTCCAGATTATTTTGAGAACACCAATTTGTCAAATGCTGAACCTCTTCTCTGTAGGCTGCCTCATTGTTGTTTGATATCAGGCCAACTATAGTGGTATCGTCGGCAAATTTGACAACGGTGTCAGTGGGGTGTATAGGAGAACAGTCGTGTGAATATGGAGTAGAGGAGGGGGCTGAGGACACACCCCTGGGGCGTGCCTGTGTTGAGGATGAGGGTAGATGATGTGTACTTCCCCATCCATATATTTTGTGGTCTGTTGCTGAGGAAGTCCAGAATCCATGTGCACAGTGAACTGCCCAGGCCAAGGTTGCTCAATTTCTGTACCAGTTTCTGGGGAATGACAGTGTTAAAAGCAGAGCTAAAATCCACAAACAGCATCCTGGCATAGGTGTTGTCATTGTCCAGGTGTGTAAGGGCTGTGTGGAGAGCTGTGATGACTGCATCCTCTGTTGATCTATTTGCTCTGTATGCAAATTGGTGTTTATCAATCATGATCAGCAGGGATGGCAGACTTGATGTGGGAGATGATGAGCCTCTACTGTCCCTGAAGTTATATTTGAGCATAAAGGAAAATCTTTCTTAACCTGTGTCACTTTTTTTGTTTGTCTGAGATGATTATTAAAAAGCTGGTTGTATCATATTACAAAATCTTGTGTGCTGTAAAGGGGTTTGAAAAAAAAAATGAAATTGGTATCGGCCCAAAAAAAATTGTAATCGGTGCAAGTCTAAAATTATAAATGATCTTTCGATTGCTTCAGACAAAGGACTCGTCTCTGTACTTATTAGAACTTAGTGCGCTCTGCTACAGAGACCAGAACATTTAATTGGCCTAAAAAGTTCTGCACTTAGCTGGTTTAAGTCTTATTTATCTGAACGTTTTCAGTTCATTCATGTTCACGATGAATCACCTCTATGTACTAAAGTTTGTTTTGGAGTTCCACAAGGTTCTGTGCTCGGACTAATTATGTTCACTTTATATATGCTTCCCTTAGATAACATAATTAAAAATTTCCATTGCTACGTGGATGATACACAATTGTATTTATCGATAAAGCCAGAAGAAACGGATCAATTAACTAAACTACTAAGCTTCAAAACCTGGATGAGCTCCAATTTCCTTAAGTTAAATTCAGACAAAACTGAAGTTATTGTTCTTGGCCCCAAACACCTCAGAAATTCTTTGATGTTATAGGTTCTCTGGATGGCATTGCTCTGGCCTCTAGCACTACCGTAAGAAACCTCAGAGTAATATTTGACCAAGATTTGTCTTTTAACTTCAATGTAAAACAATTCTCACAGACTGCATTTTTTTCATCTGCATAATATTGTGAAAAGTAGGCCTATCCTATCCCAAAAAGATGCAGAAAAATTGGTCCACGCTTTTGTTACCTCTAGGCTGGATAACTGTAATTCCCTATTATCAGGTAGCTCTAATAAGTCTTTGAAAACTCTCAGCTAATCCAGAATGCAGCGGCACGTGTGCTGACAGGAACTAAGAAAGTAAAATCCAGAATTTGATTTAAAATCCTACTCCTTACTTACAAATCTTTAAATGGTCAGGCTCTGTCCTATCTGTCAATTTGACTTCAATTGTTATGAAAAGTTTTGAGAAATACAGGTTGTGCTTGAGGCAGAGGCCAATTTGGCATTTGACCCATACCAGTTTGCTTATAGGCAGGGGAGAGGTACTTGGAATGCCCAAAAGCATATGCACGGATTTTATTTATTGATTTTAGCTCAGCGTTTAACACACTTCAGCCCCACCTGGTCATCTCAAAACTAAGGCAGAAGTGTCAACCCTTTTTTAATCAAGTGGCATTTTTCCTTTTTAACTAATCAAAGTCAGCAGTTAAGAGTCAGTAACACCCTGTCAGAACACAAATCAATCAGCACAGGTGCCCCACAGGGTTGTGTCAGCTCCCCGATCCTTTTTACACTTTACAAAAATGAATGGACAAACAGCCACCCAGGGAACCTTGTTTTTAAATTTTCTGATGATACCGCCATCCCCAGCCTAATGCACAAAGACTCAAGCCCTTCAGCCTATTTTTCTGAAATAGAAAACTTTGTGCAATGGTGTGATGCTCACCATCTTATTTCCTTCTTATCCCCGGCAACACTTTCCAGCTCCTCCTGGGGGATCCCAAGGCGTTCCCAGGCAAGACGAGATATATAATCCCTCCAGCATGTTCTGGGTCTGCCCCGGGATCTCCTACCAGTGGGACATGCCCGGAACAGCTCCAGCGGGAGGCGTCCAGGAAGCATCCTGATCAGATGCCCGAGCCACCTCAACTGACCCCTTTTAACGCAAGGAGCAGCGGCTCTACTCCATGCTCTCTCCGGATGTCCGAGGCAGTAACTCCCCCCCCAACCTGGAGAGGGCAAACCACCGGTTTCCAACAGAGGACCATGGTCTCAGACTTGGAGGTGCTGACTCTCATCCCAACTGCTTCACACTAGGCTGCAAAATGCTCCAGTGCATGCTAGAGGTCACGGCGTGATGGAGCCAACAGAACCACATCATCTGCGAAAAGCAGGGATGCAATTCTGAGGTCCCCAAACCGGACCCCTTTCTCCCTCCAACTGCGCCTCAAGATCCTGTCCATGAAGATCACAAACAAGATTGGTGACAAGGGACAACCTTGGCGGAGGCCAACACCCACCGAGAACGTGGTCGACTTCACACCAAGTATGCAGACACAGCTCTCACTTTGGCCATACAGGGACTGAGTGGCTCGTAGCAGCGAGCCTGGAACCCCATACTCCCATAGTACCCCCCACAAGACCCCCTGAGGGATGCGATCGTAGGCCTTCTCCAGATCCACAAAGCACATGTAGAATGGATAGGCAAACTCCCACGCCCATTCCAGCAGCCTTGCAAGGGTAAACAGCTGGTCCACTGTTCCACGACCAGGACGGAATCTGCACTGTTCCTCCTGAATCTGAGGTGTGTGATACCCCGATAGTTGGAGCACACCCTCCGGTCCCCTTTATGAAGATATGGACCACCATCCCGGTCTGCCACCTTGCAGGCAGCGTACCCGACCTCCACACAACACTGAAGAGGAGTATCAGCCAAGACAGCCCAACAGTGCCCAGAGCCTTCAGTATCTCAAGGCAGATCCCATCCACACCTGGCGCCTTACCACTGGGGAGCTTTTTAACTACCTCAGCGACCTCTGCCAGGGATATGGGCGAGAGTTCCCCCGAGTCCTCAGGCTCTGCCTCGTTCTCAGTGGACGTGATGGCCGGGTTCAGGAGGTCCTCACCGCCCGACGATGTCTCCAGTTCGGGTCAGCAGTTCTCCCTCTCTGCTGAGCACAGCCTGAGACAAGCCCTGCTTTCCCTTCCCGAGTCGGTTAACGGTCTACCAGAACTTCCTTGAGGCCAACCGAAAGTCCTTCTCCATAGCCTCCCCGAACTCCTCCCACACCCGGGTTTTTGCTTCAGCAACCGCCACAGCTGCAGCCCTTCTAGCCAACCAGTACCTGTCTGCTGCTTCAGGAGACCCCTGGGCCAGCCAGACTCTGCCGGTGTGCACCAGCAGGTTCCTCGTTTACCGCCAGGCACAAACAACCTTCTGACCACAGCTCCTAGCAGCTGCCTCCACAATGGAGGTTTTGAACATGGCCCACTCAGACTCCATGTCCCCAACCTCCCCCGGGATGGGCAAGAAATTCTCCCGGAGGTGGGAGTTGAAAACCCGACGGACAGGGTCCTCTGCCAGACGTTCCCAGTTCACCCTCACTACACATTTGGGTTTACCAGGTCTGTCCAGCAGCCTCCCCTGCCACCTGATCCAACTCACCACCAGGTGGTGATCAGTTGACAGCTCTGCTCCTCTCTTCACCCGAGTGTCACGGCCGCAGATCTGCTGATACAGCCACAAAGTCGATCACTGATCTTAGGCCTAGGGTGTTCTGGTACCAGGTACACTTATGAACCTCCCTGTGTTCGAACATGGTGTTCGTTATGGCCAGTCCATGGCTCGCACAGAAGTCCAATAACAAAGCACCACTCGGGTTCAGATAAGGCAGGCTATTCCTCCCAATCATCCCCCACCAAGTTTCTCCATCATTGCCCACATGACCGTTGAAGTCCCCCAGGAGAACTATGGAGTCCCCAGCCAGCACCCCTTGCAGGACACCACCAAGAGCCTCCAAGAAGGCTGGGTACTCCGCACTGCCGTTCGGTGTATAAGCACAAACAACAGTCAGAGACCTCTTTGCGACCTGCAGTCGCATCGAGGGGGCTTGTGAGTATCCCCACACCAGCCTGGAGCCTCTCACCCTGAGCAACTCAGGAAAAGGCAAGAGTCCAGCCCCTGGACCAGAACCAGTGCTGTGCATGGAGATGAGCCCAACTATACCTAGTCGGTACCGATCCACCTCCCACACCAGCTCCGGCTCCTTCCCCACCAGAGAGATGACATTCCACGTACCAAAAGCCAGCCCACGATGTCAGGGATCGGCCCGCCAGGGCCCGCACCCCCGCCTGCCACCCGGCACACAATGCACCAATTTCTATCCCTGCGGATGGTGGGCCCATAGGGCAATGGCTCCATGTCACTACTTCTGGCTGAGCCTGACCAGGTCCCATGGTCTGGTTCCAGGAGGAAGCCCCTTTTTCCCCATAGTGGGCGAGGTGGTCTTCTCCCGAGTGGTCCACTTCAGCAAAGGTCTCTGAATAACCTCCTATAATACACCGATCACCTTTTCTCCTACTCTCTCTCTCTCTCTCTCCTTTGCTAACACTCATGTCCAGCATCTTACTGCATCTTGCTAAGAGGGGATTTATGGTCGTGCATTGACCCTATGCACGTAGCCTACGCACGTCGCCTATGTCGTTGTGAGCATTTTTACTTCTGCAGTGGTGTGTCGGTGTTACTCTGCAGTTAGACCTCCAAAACACTAGTCCTGCAGCGGAGGTTTCTGTGAAGTGCTGTTAAAGGGCCAGTGTGTAATATTTGACGTGGTTTATTGTCAAAATCTGAATCTGAATCTAAATATTCTACCCATTAATATGTGTATTATAGAAGTGTATAATCGCTACAAAATAAAATTCGTTTGGTTTTCGTGGCCTTATCATTATGCTAAATATATACACATATATACATACATACATATATACATACATATATATATATATACATATATATACATACATACATACATACATACATACATACATACATACATACATATATATATATATATATATATATATATATATATATATTATACATATATATACATACATACATATACAACATACATATACATACATACATATAGATACATATACATATATATACATATACATATATATATACATACATATATATACATACATATATACATACATATACAGTCATGGAAAAAATTATTAGACCACCCTTGTTTTCTTCAATTTCTTGTTAATTTTAATGCCTGGCTCAACTAAAGGTACATTTGTTTGGACAATTAATGATAACAACAAAAATAGCTCATGAGAGTTTAATTTAAGAACTAAGAACTATTCATTTTCCATGGTTTTCTTGATAATAACCAAAATTACTTAAATTCTTACATCAATAGCTATGGCATTGTACCGCCAAAAACACTACTTTTAAGCATTCCATGTTTTCTTTTCTGTTTGCTTTAAACACATGATACACACAAGAGTTAATACTTGATTGCATAACCATTGTTTTTGATGACTGCAGCCATGCGTCTTGGCATGCTCTCCACCAGCTTCTGACATTGTTCTGCTGTCACAGCAGCCCATTCCTGTTGGACAAATTCAAACAAATTTTCTTTGTTTTTGGGCTTGTGGTTCTCCATTTTGAGTTTGATGATTTTCCACAGGTTTTCAATTGGATTAAGATCTGGTGATTGAGCAGGCCAAGGCATGGTGCGAATGTTGTTTCTCCATCCAGGCTTTAACTGACCTTGCTGTGTGGCAAGGGCATTGTCTTGTTGGAAAATCCAGTCATTCGAGGCAGGAAAGAGTTTTCCAGCTGATGAAAGAAGACTGTTTTCAAGGGTAGTCCTGTACATGACCTGGTTCATTCGGCCTTCACACAATTGCATTTGCCCTGTTCCACTCAGACTGAAACAACCCCAGATCATGACTGATCCACCCCCATGTTTTACTGTAGGGGCAAGACAGTCTGGGTTGTAAGCTTCTCCAGGCTTCCTCCTAACCAGTAAGTTGGCTGGAGTGGGCATCAATTCAAAATTGGATTCATCACTGAAGAGAACCTTAGCCCAATCATCAACAGTCCAATCCTTGTGGTCTCGAGCAAAGAGTAACCGGCCTTCCTCTGCCTTTCATTGATGAAGGGCTTCTTGCGTGCTCTGTGTGACTTCAAACCAGCTTCAACAAGTCGGTTTCGAACTGTCCTTGCCGAACAAGTCACATTTCTCGACAGTGCCCACTCATTTTTAAGGTCCCTGGAGGTCTGACGACGATTCCTGACACAGGAACGGATGAGTGCACGGTCATCTCGTGGGGTAGAAAGACGTTTCCTGCCACGGCCAGGTAGCAATTTGGTAGTGCCATGTTCAGCTTGTTTTTTGTTTTTTTTTGTTGTAATGAACGGCTACCTGTCTCTCACTCATGCCAATTTCCAGCAGTGCCAAGATGGCTGCCTTTGTGGCTTCACATAATTCTTTTGTTTTAGGCATTATGTGAGAGCTGACAACTTCTGAGTTGTGCTACGGCTTGAATGTAAGCAGGAAACCACTCTAGGCCTTTGCATGTGCAGTGCTGCTTGTGACATGAAATGGCCTCTTATATACCCTGGGAATCAATTAAGCTTAAGAATGTCAAATAGGACATAAAGTATTATGTGACCAGCTGCATTTTTTGTTGTGTTCATTGTATTATACGTTTAGTGGTACCAGATATTAGAATGAACAAGAAATTGAAGACAACAAGGGTGGTCTAATAATTTTTTCCATGACTGTATATATATACATACATATACATATATATACATATACATACATATATACATATATATACATATATACATATATATACACACACACATATATATATATATATATATATAATATATATTATATATATAAATTATACACATATACATATACATATATATGTATGTATATACAGTACAGGCCAAAAGTTTGGACACACCTTCTCATTCAATGCGTTTTCTTTATTTTCATGACTATTTACATTGTAGATTCTCAGTGAAGGCATCAAAACTATAAATGAACACGTGGAGTTATGTACTTAACAAAAAAAGGTGAAATAACTGAAAACATGTTTTATATTCTAGTTTCTTCAAAATAGCCACCCTTTGCTCTGATTACTGCTTTGCACACTCTTGGCATTCTCTCGATGAGCTTCAAGAGGTAGTCACGTGAAATGGTTTTCACTTCACAGGTGTGCCGTATCAGGGTTAATTAGTGGAATTCCTTGCTTTATCAATAGGGTTGGGACCATCAGTTGTGTTGTGCAACTGTGGTCCAGCTCACCCCAAACCATCTCGATTGGGTTCAGGTCCGGTGACTGTGGAGGCCAGGTCATCTGCCGCAGCACTCCATCACTCTCCTTCTTGGTCAAATAGCCCTTACACAGCCTGGAGGTGTGTTTCGGGTCATTGTCCTGTTGAAAAATAAATGATCGTCCAACTAAACGCAAACCGGATGGGATGGCATGTCGCTGCAGGATGCTGTGGTAGCCATGCTGGGTCAGTGTGCCTTCAATTTTGAATAAATCCCCAACAGTGTCACAAGCAAAACACCCCCACACCATCATACCTCCTCCTCCATGCTTCACAGTGGGAACCAGGCATGTGGAATCCATCCGTTCACCTTTTCTGCGTCTCACAAAGACACGGCGGTTGGAACCAAAGATCTCAAATTTGGACTCATCAGACCAAAGCACAGATTTCCACTGGTCTAATGTCCATTCCTTGTTTCTTGGCCCAATCAAATCTCTTCTGCTTGTTGCCTCTCCTTAGCAGTGGTTTCCTAGCAGCTATTTGACCATCAAGGCCTGATTCGCGCAGTCTCCTCTTAACAGTTGTTCTAGAGATGGGTCTGCTGCTAGAACTCTGTGTGGCATTCATCTGGTCTCTGATCTGAGCTGCTGTTAACTTGCGATTTCTGAGGCTGGTGACTCGGATGAACTTATCCTCAGAAGCAGAGGTGACTCTTGGTCTTCTTTTCCTGGGTCGGTCCTCATGTGTGCCAGTTTCGTTGTAGCGCTTGATGGTTTTTGCGACTCCACTTGGGGACACAAGTTTTTGCAATTTTCCGGACTGACTGACCTTCATTTCTTAAAGTAATGATGACCACTGGTTTTTCTTTAGTTAGCTGATTGGTTCTTGCCATAATATGAATTTTAACAGTTGTCCAATAGGGCTGTCGGCTGTGTATTAACCTGACTTCTGCACAACACAACTGATGGTCCCAACCCCATTGATAAAGCAAGGAATTCCACTAATTAACCCTGATAAGGCACACCTGTGAAGTGAAAACCATTTCAGGTGACTACCTCTTGAAGCTCATCGAGAGAATGCCAAGAGCAACAAAGACAGTGGAAGGAAGGAAGAAGGAGGAGGAAACAGCAGAGTGTTAGTAGCTCATCGACAGAGAGTAGTGAAGAGTTTTATTAGTTAGAAAGTTTGCGAATGGACCACACTTACCACGCAACAGGAGAGAATGAACCTGAGCCGTCATCTGCAAGGAAAACAAGACGCAACTTCACTCCTTGTGATGCATTCTCTGCGGCGCTTTTCCTCCTGATGATATATCTCCCCAACGATGTTAGCACCGAATCCCATTCTGTGCAGCAAAATGGGAGCGTAGAATTCAGCCTCTCTTTTCGCCCGCTCAGCATCCAACACATGGAGTTCCTCATCTGTATGCTCTGGCTCAAACAGGTATGGCTCTGGATCTCTGTCCACTACAAGAAACTCTTCAAAATCGCGTTCAAAGTCGTCCGTTGCAGTGACTATAGTCCGGAGATACTGCTACGCTAAATAAACAGCTGAGTTTTGTTTACAGGCTGCGTCTGTGCCTGCTCACCGGTGTATCCAGGGTCCAAAACTAACACTCGCAATTATGGGTAGATTTTGTCTCTGGCTGGTAAATTTTTAAGACCACTCGACACTCTGGGGAGTTATTTTTTTACCAGCGAAAAATGCATTTTTTTTAATGCATTTTCTTTACTGGAGAATGATGCTGGTATCGGCTGGTTTTCTGGCAGAGTAATGTGTATTTCAGGCAGAGACGATCTTTGGTTGCGCAAGTGCGTCAGTCATGACCATAGACTGGTCATGATGTTAACACAGTGTGCCAAGGTGGATAGCTGTTGGCGAGGCGCAGCTGTGAGGCTAGCGGAGCATTAGTCACAGCATGACCGGAGGGAAGCACAGCCAGTTAGCCTCCGCTAGCTTCCCAGCTAGCCCTGGCTCTCAGTTTGGATCAAACCAGAGCACCGAACCTTGGTTTGTTATTCAGGTTAAAGTGGGAAGATGCAGAGGGTTTGTTGGGCAGCTGAGTGAAGCTGAGTGAAGTGGAGCCTACGGAGGATAGGAAACCCCTCGGCTGACAGGATGTATCACTCTCTCACTCCGCTACTTTGTTAATAGGCTCGTTCGCAGCGGGGGGTGGTGACAAAAAGCTGCGGTGAAGTCGGACAGTTTCCCGACACTTTCCAGCAGCCTTCAGTCCGTACAGGAAGTCACAGACACACTTACATCCTGTCTGGAATGATGTCAATTCATTAAAAAAGTGATCAGGCCCATATATCAGTTTGTTTTCAGTCTCCAGTTGTTTTAATTATGATAGATTAATTTATTAACATGCTTTACAGGTGATCTGTAGTTTATGTTCATGGTTTATCCTCCATTTGATATGAATTCTCCTGTAAATCAGCATCATATCAGTTTGACCTGTCCCCTTAACTACACAGGCTGAAAAAATACAAGACAACAGCTTTCATTAAAGATCAGTCAGATAGTCAGGGCTTCACATCTGTACAGATGTTATTTTAAGAATCCTCACATCTCACTGACCACCAGTCTCTGTGTTGCTAAATACTATTAAAAAAGTCCAACATTAATATAGTAGCCTACAGTAGATTCTGTATAGTTTATGATGAATGTATTCGGTCTCTGACAACTAAACTTCACCATCAGTCACACAACATGTTTTCTGTTCACAGAATAAACCTTCAAATCAGACAAATACAATCTTAATCTCTAAAATTCAACAAAAATGAGAAGTTTATCTAAAACTTCATATTGTTGAGTCGACATCTAAACCAATCAGCTGCTAGATCAGGTGAGAGCCAGGCGATGCAGTCGGTGGAGAGCAACTGCAGCGCCTGGCTCTAAAAACTGCGGCCGCCTCGCTCCTGCGGTTTGATCACGTCCACTTTTGTAATACGTCAGAGCAAGTCCGGATGAAATTGGACACAAAACTAACCGGCATGCATTGTGCGCCGATCGCCGATGATTGAATCTGCGCAGGCCTGGCTCATCTTGAACGAACCTATTGTTAATGTAACTCCATGCTCTGAACCCCGTAGAAGAAGAAGAAGAAGAAGAAGAAGAAGTAGTAAGAAAAAGTATCATGTGGCGATGCTGGCCAGGTATTGCGGAGCCTCCCACAAAAAAACAAAAAACTAAAGCAAAAGAACCTGCTGAGGCTGAGATTTTATCGACCGACGACCAAGAGACGGAGGTGAATGTTGCTGCTGCTGCTGCTCCCTCTGCCGCCACCCGGCTAATTAATAAGTAATTACTAATTATTTGGTTGGCTGGTAAAATATCTGCCTGGCTGGTAAAAAAATTTCATTTACTCTAGTAGATCAGGAGCCAGAGCCTTCAGCTATCAGGCTCCTCTCCTGTGGAATCATCTTCCTGTTACGGTCCGGGAGGCAGACACCGTCTCCACATTTAAGGCTAGACTTAAGACTTTCCTCTTTGATAAAGCTTATAGTTAGGGCTGGCTCAGGCTTGCCCTGTACCAGCCCCTAGTTAGGCTGATTTAGGCCTAGTCTGCCGGAGGACCACCTATAATCCCCCGGGCACCTTCTCTCTCTCTCTCTCTCTCTCTCTCTCTCTCGTATCCTATTACTGTATCTTGTTTACTCAGCCATTCTGGATGTCACTAACTCGGCTTCTTCTCCGGAGCCTTTGTGCTCCACTGTCTCTCAGGTTAACTCGTACTGCAGCGGTGCCTGATAGTGTGACGTGTGTGGTTGTGCTGCTGCCGTGGTCCTGCCAGATGCCTGCTGCTGCTGCTGCTGCCATCATTAGTCATTAGTCATACTTCTACTGTTATTATACACATATGATTATTATCATACATGTATACTGCCAGATACTAATATATAATTTCAACATATTGTACCACAGTAGCCAGAACTATAACGACAATATTATTACTTTCATGAATGTTGTTGTAAGCTACTGTCATTACCGAGGATGTCATACAGATTACTGTTAATTTGTTATGCTGATCTGTTCTGTACGACATCTATTGCACGTCTGTCCGTCCTGGAAGAGGGATCCCTCCTCAGTTGCTCTTCCTGAGGTTTCTACCATTTTTTTTTTCCCCTGGTAAAGGGGTTTTTTGGGGGAGTTTTTCCTTATCCGCTGTGAGGGTCTTAAGGACAGAGGGATGTCGTATGCTGTAAAGCCCTGTGAGGCAAATTGTATTTGTGATATTGGGCTTTATAAATAAAATTGATTGATTGATTGATTGACTCTAGTGTTTTGGACGCTGGGTGTATCCCTCCGCAGATCACAGCGCAGGACGTACTGAAAATTTTAGTCTTATATCAATAACAGACAATAGCATAGCGGTAACGTTACTCCTATGTACCCTGCTGATTGGATTCAGTACAGCTAAAACCACCGTTTATTACTGAATAGTGAAGTTTAATGTTGGCCGTAACCACGCTAAAACAACCAACAAACAACAACTTAGTTGTAACTCCAACTGTGCACTGCTGCTCTCTCCTCCAGCTCGCTCATACACACACCAGCAAGCACACTCACACAGCCCTCACCCCCGTCACACTCGCACCCTGCCCCCCTACCTATACTCATTCAATCCTAAACATACCATTAAGTCACAGAACATTGACATTATAACAGAACATTTACTGCAGGGTTGCTACAGTATTGTAGCGACCCAGTGGTGAGTGTGGTAAGCTGTCAGTCAGTGTGCGGGCTGGAGATTGGTGGAGCAGAGAGGAGAGAGCTGCCCCGCTGGGTACTGTAAGTGAGTATGTGTGTATGAAGTGTGTGTGTTACGCTAGAAGAGTCAGAGTTTGGGACGGAGTCTTTTACGTGCTACCCCCTGGAGTGTTACAGGAGTTTTTGGAGTGCTCAAATAAATGAGCCTTTTTCCCGAACGCCACTCTGGTCTCCTGCTTGTGAGTGATTCATTACAATATCGTAACATGGTTTAGATTTCTAAATTAATATTCACCTCGTCACTACATAGACCTACTCCTGAAAAACTCGTCTGGTCCTACAAGGCCACTGTCATTTACCCAACAGGAGGGGTGAGCGAGTGAGCCATGCAATCTAGAATTTGACCACTCATGTCACTGTTTTCAACCCATTTTACACACTGATCCTTTAAGTTTAGTTGATTCAAAACACACATTAAACATGGCTTAATAGAGACAATTTGAAAGACAAATACACAAATTGGCTTCACAACAACTTGCAGCATTCACAGACAAACACTTGTGTTAATTCAGACACATTTTCCCCTCAAACATGCTAACATTATTAGCACAAGCCTATGGCATTTTACATTGTATAAATGAATCTAGCAACTAGCGATCTTTTCCTCTTCTCGTGTAAAACCTAGGGATGCACCGATCCACATTTCTTCACTTCCGATCCGATCCGGATACCTGAATTTGGATATCTGCCAATACCGATACTATTCCGATACCAGAGCTCTGTTTGCTTTAATATTATAATTATCATTATTGTTGATTTTATATGAGGCTGTAATAAACTCCTCCCTACAGGCAAGTGTGATATATACATATGTATGCATGTATGTCCCAAAAGGCAACTTGAGGTAAGTATAAGGTCAGAAAAGCAGGAAATCCTGTTCACAGGAAAAATTCCCATCCTGAAAACAAATATGCAACTGTAAGGGTTTCAAATTGATTGTCAATATTTATTAAATACCAAAACAGTGTTAATCTACTAGTGCAATATACACTATCAAAAAACAAAAAGTACGCTACCTGTCATATTAATCTGAACAACACAGATACAAATCATGTAGACACTACTATGTAGTAGTGTTGTCACGGTACCAAAATTGGGACCCACGGTACGATACCAGTGAAAGTATCATGGTTCTGAGTAGAGTATCATGACAGGGAAAATGAGGCAGATGTGCCTTTTGTCATTTATAAAAAGATAAATCACTTTTCTATAATACATCAATGATATTTCAATGGAATAAATTACTTATTGACTTATTCATACTTCCAAAACAGCATCAATAAGTGATTAACATAGGGGGGAGCAAAATAAAATAAATAAATAAAATAAGAAACAACCAGCCACCCTCCTCCCCTGACAGTCCCTTCATAAGTAATGAACAGTCCCTAAAGTGCGGTGAGATTTGTCGGCCATTACCTGCCACAAAGAGAGAAATGTGAACGGCTCGTTTCTCCTCTGACACGTCACATACCTGTGTGATGCCAGGTCCATGTCATTGGTCCGACAGCCCATTAGTTCGACATCCCGTTAGTCCGACTGTCCATGGTGCTGAACGGCTCGCGGCGGGCGTTTGTTGCGCCGTGACCGGCTCTGGGTCAGCTGGGAAAGGCTTGAGGCGGAACAGGCTCACGGCTTATACGCTTGTCACTTTATTTTTCATTTCAACCCACACCATGATCTTTTCCTGACCCTAACCAAGTGATTTTGTGCCTAAAACCTAACCAGACCTTAACCACAGGGCATCATGATGATTTCGGAATGGACTTCAGAACAGTGGGTTTAATATGGTTGGAACAATGGGATGTCGGACCAATGGGCAGTTCCCATGCCGCCACAGTTCGGCTGTTCAGGTACTTTTGGGCAGTCATGACACCAAGAAGAGGACATTATTGGACCTGGAGCTGGACTTATCCGTTGCCGGTAAGCCGTTCTTGCACCACGCAGCACTATGAGCCTCCACCGCATTTGACAGGAATACATTCCCGGCTGTGTCTGTGACCCCCATTCAACCCATAACCAGCAGGATTTGCCTTTAGTTTCTGCTGCTGGTTGAAATCTGAACTCGCACAGTGCGCTGAATGATTTATTTTGCGCGCACAAAACTATTTTTAGTCGCAAATACAAGTAAAATGTTCGCACCGTAGAGCTCTGTAGTGCAAATCACTGTACCATATATGAACAAATCGAACCTACAAGTAAAAATAAATTAATAATAACTTTCACTGCTTAAAGATACTCAATAGCTCAGTTAATACCTGAAATGTCACTGGATACAAACCACTGCAGCGGCATATCGAGTGCCAGGTGGACAGTGCGTGCCGTTATTGGACGGCGCATGGACACTCACGCTCTTGCGATTGGACTTTGATCTTATCCCACAGTAGTGGTACCTTGAGGTACCGCAGTACTACAGTATTCCAACATTATGGTATCATATGTACCGTCGTGTTTTAGTACCACGGTCAGTGCAACACTACGATGTAGCAATCATCATATCATTCCAGCTGAGAACAAGGGCACAGACGCGGCTCATGGATCAGAAATTCCCGCAGGTGGATCAGAAATTTCCGATCCGTGAATTACATTGGTATTGGAACCTGATACCGATACTGGATCGGATCGGCCCCATCCCTAGTAAAACCAGGGACAACAGCAACATTTAACAAAAGTAACAGCACACAGCTTGGCTCCACAACAACTCACGAGGTTCACCAACAAAACAACTGTCCTGTACAAAACACTTTTTTTAAAAAAATAAATACAACATGCTAACGTTATTAGCACAAGCCTATGGCATTTTACATTGTATTGATAGCCTAGTGGCCGGTGAGCTTTCCCTCTTCTCATGTGAAACCTGGATAAATCCCGAAGCATAAATCCCTGAGGGATAATTCACACGCATGACTTAAAATGCTATTTTAGTGGAGGCTTTACTCTCTTGACAATGTATAGTTTCTTATCTGTGAGCCTGCGTCATAATCTATGCGTCGATTCAATGCAGAACTATAAATTACGTGTTACTCGGCTCTGCTGCATGTCACTAACTCTTCTCCGGAGCCTTTGTGCTCCACTGTCTAGCAGGTTAACGTATATCAAAGTGGTGCCTGGATGGTGTGACGTGTGGTTGTGCTGCTGCTGTGGTCCTGCCTGATGCCTCCTGCTGCTGTTATTATTGGTCACATACATATACTATCATATACTAATATAAAAACAACATATTATACCACAATAGCCACAATTATTACTATAATAATATTACTTAAATTAATGTTGTTGTAAGCTACTGTCACTACTGTCTTTTGTGCATCGCTCTCTGTCTCTTCATGTATCATTTTGCATACAGATTACATTTAATTTGTTGATAAATGTTGATCTGTACGTGCACTGTAAAGCAAACACCGTGAAGCAAATTCTTATTTGTGATATTGGGCTTAGTTAGTTAAGTTAATTTATAAATCGATAGATCGATAGATAGTCTTACCTCAACATCATCATAGTGAGGTGGAAGGCCCTGGGACTCCTGTGGTGTGATGTAGACGTTAGAGCCCACCAAGGCTCCAAAGAAACACTCCAGCTTTTCCTGGATCTTCCACAACTCATCCTGCAAACACACAGGAACAGCTCCATGTATATATATATATATATATATATATATATATATATATATATATACAGTACAGGCCAAAAGTTTGGACACACCTTCTCATTCAATGCGTTTTCTTTATTTTCATGACTATTTACATTGAAGATTCTCACTGAAGGCATCAAAACTATGAATGAACACGTGGAGTTATGTACTTAACAAAAAAAGGTGAAATAACTGAAAACATGTTTTATATTCTAGTTTCTTCAATATAGCCACCCTTTGCTCTGATTACTGCTTTGCACACTCTTGGCATTCTCTCGATGAGCTTCAAGAGGTAGTCACCTGAAATGATTTTCCAACAGTCTTGAAGGAGTTCCCAGAGGTGTTTAGCACTTGTTGGCCCCTTTGCCTTCACTCTGCGGTCCAGCTCACCCCAAACCATCTCGATTGGGTTCAGGTCCGGTGACTGTGGAGGCCAGGTCATCTGCCGCAGCACTCCATCACTCTCCTTCTTGGTCAAATAGCCCTTACACAGCCTGGAGGTGTGTTTCGGGTCATTGTCCTGTTGAAAAATAAATGATCGTCCAACTAAACGCAAACCGGATGGGATGGCATGTCGCTGCAGGATGCTGTGGTAGCCATGCTGGGTCAGTGTGCCTTCAATTTTGAATAAATCCCCAACAGTGTCACAAGCAAAACACCCCCACACCATCATACCTCCTCCTCCTCCATGCTTCACAGTGGGAACCAGGCATATGGAATCCATCCGTTCACCTTTTCTGCGTCTCACAAAGACACAGCGGTTGGAACCGAAGATCTCAAATTTGGACTCATCAGACCAAAGCACAGATTTCCACTGGTCTAATGTCCATTCCTTGTGTTTCTTGGCCCAAACAAATCTCTTCTGCTTGTTGCCTCTCCGTAGCAGTGGTTTCCCAGCAGTTATTTGACCATTAAGGCCTGATTCGTGCAGTCTCCTCCTAACAGTTGTTCTAGAGATGGGTCTGCTGCTAGAACTCTGTGTGGCATTCATCTGGTCTCTGATCTGAGCTGCTGCTGTTAACTTGCGATTTCTGAGGCTGGTGACTCGGATGAACTTATCCTCAGAAGCAGAGGTGACTCTTGGTCTTCCTTTCCTGGGTCGGTCCTCATGTGTGCCAGTTTCGTTGTAGCGCTTGATGGTTTTTGCGACTCCACTTGGGGACGGCATTTAAAGTTTTTGCAATTTTCCGGACTGACTCACCTTCATTTCTTAAAGTAATGATGGCCACTGGTTTTTCTTTAGTTAGCTGATTGGTCTTGCCATAATATGAATTTTAACAGTTGTCCAATAGGG